>JAOEGS010019099.1:0-16015 GCA_025447755.1 Corythornis vintsioides
TTCCTGTGTGACTTGGTCTAGGTGATCCTGCTCTGGCAGGGGGGTTGGACTAGATGATCTTCTAGGTCCCTTCCAACATCTAGCATTCTGTGATTCTATGGTGGCAACTTTACTACTGCTTTCAAGTTATCAGAAGGACAAGGATGTAGAAAATTGTAAAAGAAAAAACCGAGGATGACCTTACACCCAGGATAGCATGGATTAATTTGTGGAATTTGTTTTTTAAAACAAGAAAAAAAATAGTCAAAGTATTAGCCCACTACAGAAAAAGGTTCATGTAATCAAATAAGGCCGTAAAGATAACACCAGTGTTTAGTGACACTTTATCATCTTATTTTTATATGGTTGTTTAGTATCAAAATTAATCTCAAAGTAAGTTCTGAAAAAATCAACAGATTTGGACTTTGCTGTCCGAAATTATGCAACCAAAGCAATTAATACATAATTTCAATCAAAATAAATCAAATCAGACTCAAACCACAATAAAAGCACCAAAGCATCCTTCTACACTGGTTTAATGAGGTAGAACTTAGAAAATTATATCTTTGCAGGTAGTATTTTTCTGAAGACTGATCATAACTTTCCTTCACAGTACATTAGGTAACTCCACTCTGAAAATACAGGAAAAAAATATGAAAAATACAATGATTTGCAGATCCAGTGGAAAAAAAATATTTTACCAGTTCCTTGAATCACTTTGTGTTTCAATTTGCCATAGTATTGGAAAAAGATTTGAACATATTTAAAAAGCAAGATCACCTAAAGTCTGAACACTCTACTCAATTCCATGAGCACTTTATTAACTATCCTTTCTTCAGAACGTAGCTTTTATACAGATAAAGCTTCTTTGTCAAAAGAATGTGCTACATCTAAACAAATATAATCCAGAAAGAGCACTGCAAATCTTTATTGGTTTACAGTTCTATAACTAGATAGTATCTTTTCCACTATTTATGAAATATAATTGTCGCATTCAGTAGAAATATAAAATTAGTTAAAACAAATAAACCAAACAAAAATACAAACAAGAAAACACACACCACCACACACACAGACACAAACACAACACATTTTCCTCTTCAAAGTCAGTCACTCCATGAAAAGCCTTGACTTTGAACTGTGTTAACAGAAAGTCAGTTTTTGTAAAAACAGCATATACCCCTATTGATAAGGAAAGCTTGCATCAGACAATAAGATGGAACAATGAAGTCCAAAGTAGTCCAACTTAGCCTTGTGGTGATAAAATTAAATATTTTTGTCACAGAAAAAGAAAAACCAAACACCTTTTAACAGTAAAAAAACCAAACCAAACCAAAACAAAACATAAGGTTCTTGTGCTTTGAATATTTTAAAATCTTACATTTTTGAATTACATAAGTACAGCAATAACATGAAGCTTTTGACATTTTAATATTCAGATCTTCAAATATTTTCTAGATGAAAGTATAGTAAGCTTAAATCTTCTTAAAATGTGCGCACAGACTTAGCTGTCCAGAGGTCCAACGCACAAAACTCGACACAAAAGTACTGATCTGCATGATACAAGACTGGTATTAAGCAACAACACTGCTTTCTGCAGTAAGTAGACTTGCTCAGGGCTTCCAATATACTACCAATATAAATTAGCATCCATTCTCCAATGTAATCTATTTGTGAACAAAACGCCTAGAAATTGGTCTTAAATTCTGATGGTGCAAAGTGGGCTAACAGGGAAAAAACCAAAACAAACAAGGAGCCAGACTCATGTTAGAGCCATGAGGACAATCTTAAACAGTTGAGTCTACTTAACTGCACATACATTATATGTACATTTAACACTTTCTTCAAACTTTGGATTTCTAGTGTTAAATAAATACCTAATAATCAAAACTCAAACATTCCTCAACTAAACCCTTGACTCATTCCAAAGTAGACATCTTAGAGAAAACAGATGCTTACATCCATCACAAAAAAGTCAAAATTCACAGGACTCAATAGACAGATCTTGCTTTACTACTTTTTCCACAGTAAACTACTTTCACAAGTGAGACAGACTAGAATGATTTCCTTTCTGCACCTCACAAAAGCATCTTATACAGCAAGTTGTTTGAAGTCCACATCAAAGTAAACACAGAAGCAGCCAATTGCAAGATGTTTTGTAGACTGTAGCTAAACATCAGTTAGAAGATGCACAGAATTTGGTCTGCTGCCATAATTTCAGTATTAGTGAATGGATAGCTTTGCGTAGTTAATGTTTACTGGCAGTATTTGTTATTTTTTTAATAACAATATTGTTCCTACTTCTAAATTACCAGTATATTCCTTTATCCTGACTCCTGCTTAGCATTGTCAAGATCTGTATTTAGATTATAGCCCGGACTGTCTTATTTCTAATGAGTCACTATGGTAACAGCAATTCATCTTAACTGGCTGAAATACATTCAGCTTGGTTTCCATGCTCAAGTGATTACTGATACTACCTTACCTGGAGATACCATTTCACTGGGAAAAAAACTTTAGAACTAACTTTAAAATCATGTAACAGCCTGATAAATACTAAAACAAAACCAAACAAACAAAACCCAACAAAATAAATCCCATACCAACAACCAAAAAAACACGACAGAAAAATGACCCACAGAAGGAAAATAAATAAATTTTTTAAAAAAATAGCATTTTATACACAATACCCTCTCATCCTCATCATGATATTTTTCAGCTGGTTATATGAAGACCAGCTAAATTAACACTAATCATACTTAAAAAAAATAAAAAAATATCTCATCTGAATGTGCTTGAGATGCTCCTCTTATTTTCACCAATATGCAGTTCACCTTATTTATAAAGGTAGCATATTAATGGCTCATATTCAACTTGGCATTCACTGTAGTTCTCAGCTTCTCTCCAGTGAGGCCGCTCTTCAGTCACTTCACAGCTTGTACAAATCCATGAGGCTGTGCCCGTCCATGGAGAATCCTGCACATTTCTGCAAAATTCACACTGTTTTTGCTAAGCTGTTCCTGGGGCGCATCTAGGTCGCTCTTAACCCCAGTGCTGCGTTTTAAGTACATACCCTGCAATTCACCAGACTATCACCACCTTTCCTGCTCAGTTCACGTATGATCAAACTGGAACTTTACTGGGTTCTACAGAAAAACGTCTATTTGGGTACCACATGGAATAAATGCAGACATTTTGCTTTCATATGTCTATATTTGGCTCCTGTCAGGAGATAACTCCTTAGAAGACAAACCCTCATTTGTATAAAACACACAAACAGCTTGGGAAGAAACTGGAATGGAAAGAGTAAAAAGAAATCCTACAGAAAAATTCTTCAGAAAGTTTAAAATGAGTCTAGGAAGTCCTAGAGAAATGTAGAAACAGATGTCTTTGTTTCAGAAACAACCTACTGAAATTCTGATGTTAAAGAGAATAAAGTCCAATCTAACCTCAGTTTGATACTCTTTATAATTGAACTGAAACATGTATTTTACTATTATAAACAAAGTTCAGTATGAGTCTCTAGGAGTTGCAAAATCAGTGCTGACAGGAAGATACCAAAGCCATTTTAGCAAAACTTGGGAATTAATGAGTTGTTGTAAAGATTGAACTTTCATATTCCCTTACCTATTACCTGCTTGTCAAACACATGCAGAAGACTTGCAGCTTTTATGTAAAAACAAATGTTGAAAGCATCAAGAGAGTTAAAATCATGACCCAAAAATGCTGCTTCCCCTTAGTGTTACTCAGGCCAGTCTTCTGACAAAGCAATGCTGTTTGCCATGCCAGTTTCTGGGCCAAATAAAGGTATAAAAAGTGTCTTAAGCTTCCATAACTAAAAAACTGAAGTCCAGAAGGGGGAGCAGGAGGAAGTGAAATAGTGCTATCAAAATGTGCCTTTATATTTTACTTCGTGCAACAAACCAACCAACAAAAAACACACTACGCATAAAGAAAACACCACCAAAAGAAAAACCCACAAAACATCAATCAAAAAGAAATGTTTGTCAGTAGTTTTTACCAATATTTCAGAGATTCTTTTTCTACTTCTCTCCAAAAAGGTATTTTATACTTCAGTAGAACACTTCCAGACAAAAGAACTTTTTATTTAGCTTCATATTTCAATGGTAAAAGCCACTCGCCCCTGTCTATACCATAACTCCCACCCAGCAGCAGAGGCTGTGTGACAAAGCACCTCTTCTAAAAATGTCAAGGTTATTTACATACTTCAGGTATCCATTGTAAGAAAAGAAGATACTAAACACAGTCACACTGCAGAATAAATGCTCTATAACATAATAGCCATTACTGATAACCCAGAACAGTTTTTCCCCCTTCAAGGATTTTTAACTCTCTTTTGAAAAAGATGTAAGCAGGCACACAGAGAAGGACTTACCAAGACAGGTATTTGTTTGTTATCCCCCCAAACCAAAACTCAAAGTTTAATTAGTAAATTAGCAGCTATGTTTATAATTAAAGAAGCAAACTAATACCTACAGTTGCTATGACCAGACATAGCTACTATAGAGACACCCCTAAGCAAGAGTAGTGGAATTGGAAAGAGCAATTCAAACTTTATCAAATTGCATGCTGCTGCTGAACATGTTGTATTGATCCTGTGAGAGAAATTCAAATCACATTAATTTCATTACTACAAAACTACATTAATGCTCCCCATTACTGAATTGCTGGTGAGTCAGAGATGTTAATACACAAAACCATACCCCATTAGCCAAACAACCACCTCCTAAATTATGGAAGTAGTGAAAGAAAACAGAACTTCTAAATTACTTTGATCAAATAAAGTTCTGGCTGTACATTATTTATGTGGATAAAGGCAAAATTCAGAAGTATAGACAGAAGTGTAACTTCTCAATATCTGCTCCAGTTAAGATTTAGAAGTCTAACATGTATTTGCCCCAGTTTGGTGTGGAAGAGCAACACAACCCATGTGCTACAGGTTAGGTTAGAAACTGTTTAATGAAATGAGGAACTTACAATAGGACAAAAAAAACAACCTGTCCTGGTTATTGTAATTTTAACCCTCTCAGTATTTAAACATCTGCATAATATCATTCAAGCAGTTGTAGAAGTTTTGTCAGAAACATGTCTGTTTTAAAAAAGTCAACATAGAGATTCTTCTACATAAAGAAACTAGGAACACTACAACACTTTGTAAACTGATGGCTGATACATGTACCACTTCCTTGCAAAACTGCATTCAGAACAGACTTGCTTTTAACTGCAATCACATAGCTAACTCTTCTAGGAATATTAGTTTTCTGGTCTGACCTTGTGAATTACAAGCCTGTACACTGTTATGTATATATACACACTGCTCGATGACCACATTTAAGCTTCTTTAGTAAATAGCCTTTGCATTTACCATTTAGTACTGTTCACTAAAAGCATGTGTTCATCTGCTCTATCCACGCATTTCCCTGTAAAGGAAATTCAAGTTCACGTACATCAATCCTGCACAAAGACTTCCAAGAGAGCACAGGTTCGGTGTCAGATTTTCTTCAATTACAGGAAGAGTCAAGCTCCCATGAGAATGACAATTCAGTAGACACATCACCAGACAGCTTCAGTTTTAAGTTCTCCAAAGGTCAAAAAACCCCTCAGCATTTCTTTCCTACTTTATATGAGCTACCTTGAGACTGTCAGCCATCTTCCCTGGCAAAAGCAGCACTTCAATCCCCAATTCTAGATGAGTATTTTCATCTTACTGTACAGAAATCTTGGCAGCTGTGACTTACTATATTAGACAAGAGTCTACAAATGGTTATCACTGAAAATAGTTTATTTATTAGGCTTAAATTTGCTAAGGAGACCAAAATATTTGCATCCACCAATAGAAAAACACTGCAAAACATGGTTTGATGACTGACTCAACTCCCTAATTTATGAACACTGCAAGTACTGCAGAATGAATACACTACATTAATACTTCAATTGTAGTTGTCCTACTTGCAAATTCAGGAAATCTGTAACTTTTCCTAATATATCATCAAAATTTCACTTGTTTCTGCAGAGAACAGTAATGGTTTGCTTGAATCATTCCCCAGCAGAAGGCATTTTCTAAGCTAAGTGGTAATTTTTACAGAGGCTGAGGCAAGGATGACAATGGTAGGAAGTGCAACTGCTCATTGTGATGACACAAACTGCAGCAACAGCTACTGAGACAACTTCAGGACTGTAGGAACAGTCTAGAGGATTGCTGAGAACAAGTTCCACAATGACCTGACCTCAACCAAAAACTGCGAAAAAAAAAAAAAAAAAAAAAAAAAAAAAAGGCAGTGGTGCCTTGACCCTGATTTCATGCTCCTGTCCTACATGACCCCTCTTTTGAGCCAACATGAGTATCTAGTGACCACACTGGCCACTCACCTAACAGGCTGGTCTGTGCCAAGATCATTTTTGCTAATGTTAGTCAAAACCCAGAGCAGCTTCTGAGCCAACTGACTGTGGAGTTCCAGGAAAGCCTCTGCTTACACAGAAAAAAAACCAAACCAAAACCAAACAACAAACAAACCAGAAAAGTGGCCAGAAGCAGAGTAAGAAACTACTTTGGGCTGCAACAGCTATTTACATGACACAAATGTAGACAGGACAGGGTAGAGCTGCACCATTATGCAGTCCTGAGACTAAGTCAAGAACTGGCATCAGCTGGAGCTGTGACACTACTTACCCATTCAAAGCACAGCTCCCACCAGACTCACATTTGCAGATGGATACTCATATACCTAGGGTAAAATACAAATTACTGCATTGCCAATACTTGGCAATGGACTCAATCTACACAAAGGCCATAAAATACTACAGACTCCTTGTTACCCAGCCTCTGTACGGCCTTTTAAAAAAGGGCACATTAACACTCTTTCTTATCATGTACCTTTTGCATTTGGGTACATTATCTAAATGAGCTGTGAAATGTTTAAACCCAAGAAAACAGGATTATTCCAAGTATCTGTGCTCATCCTGAGGTGTATAAAACACGAATACACAAAACTGACTGGTGTCAAATACCTTTAGCTGCAGAAGTGCTTCTGGTCTATCCTGCCACACTGTTGAACTCAAGAGGTCCTCATTTTGGGGTAGTTACAGGTGAGTGGCTAAGAGCAATCTAAATTCTACACTTCAAAACCAACTGCCTTAAAACTTGATACTAAGCAGACATGACCTTAAACATTTAGGAATGTATTTTCTAAAGAGCTGATGAATCTGCCATATGAACTAAGAACAGCACCTACTGGAACACATGGTTACAGTCACAGGCAGTGCTATGGCAGAGATGGGTATTTCCCCGTCACCTCCTCTTTCCAAATCACCCCATCAGCTCCACAACCAGTGTTTCCAAGACACGGGCCAAAACAGAACATGGAGACAGATTAAAAACAAACATCCTACTGCTGCCCACAGAAGTGGCCACCCCAGCTGCCTGCACCACTGTATGAACTCTGGTACCAAATGAAGACAGGCAGCAGATTATTATTTTAATTATTTACAAGAACTAAGAATTCTAGGTTACATACATTTTACAACTCCCCTGATAACATTTTTAAAGCTTCAAAAGTTAATGGATTTTATTTTTTCAAACCCACAATTTCATTATATTGAAGACTAAGTAGCAGTAACAAGCACTTGACAAGCACTTGTTCTTTGTATCAAAACAAAGAAAACAAACTAATAATTGTTTAGATTTAACAATGGTGTGGGGGTTGGGGGGGAAAATGAAGAAAAACATCTTTTTTTTTAAAAAAAAAAAAAAAAAAAGTACAAGGGTTACTTGATGCAGTTAAGTGCCCAGAGAGGAATAAACATTTTCATCTGTCTGAAGAATGTGAAAAATTATACTTTGTATAATCTATGTATAAGAACACTTCCATACAATTGTTTGAAACAATCCTTGTGTACAACACACAAGTTTTAAACTTTACTGTTGAGTAACCCTGATAATTCTGTACAGCAAGTCTCTCCTACAACTGAGAGAAACTGTCATAAAAGTAGTAACTAGAACCCATAACTCCTGCTAGGACTTCACTGCAACTTAACTCAGTACAATCATTATCTTCAGACTTTAAGTATAGAAAAATGTACTATTCACATGGATTTCCTGTGCTAAAGATTATCCCATATTAAGAAAGTTGGTGCATACTCATCCTGACCAACCTTAATGAAAAGGGCTTGTGTTTGGTTTTGGGTTTGTTTGTGGGGGATTCGGTGTTTGTTTTGGGGATTTTTTGGGGGGTTTTCTTTTTTGGGGGGGGCTGGGGAGGGGCTGTGTTTAAGTTTTTTTTCTCAAGTGAAAACCAAATACATAGCTTCCTAGATAAACTGGTATCTCTTTATCATGGCCACTCTTGCTACTCAGAAACATACTTTCATTTTAAAATTTGGTGCAGAGGTAAAACAGGAACAGTATCAGTTACTGTCAAATCATAGAATAATTTGGTCTCTAGCATTCCTCCACATTCAGGGAGTGCCTTACAAATTTTAACGGTGACCACTGTATGAAAATAAGAAATTGTACCAGAAAAGGTGTAATGGCTCAAGGGAATGTGTCATATGAGTACCTGATGTAAACTTGTATATTCCAACTTGTGCTTCAGCTATTAAGAAGTACTACGGTTTTCAATGTTTCTTTCCAAGTTAGTTTTGTTTCATTTTTTGTTTTTATCTTTTTCTTCTTCAAATTAAGCCCTCTTTAGAGAAGGGAAAGAAGCTTGAAACCTTTTAAAATAAGCAAATAATGAAGGTGTGGAATACTTAGCCACTGTTTGAATTACAACTTAAAAAAAATATTTCAACCTTCCATTATGCACATTCATGCCTTACTTTTTCCAATCAAAAACTTCAATCTACAATAAACTTAAGAGCAATTTTAAGCAGTATTTCACACCACTGTGCATATACTGTCTTTATACTGAATGTGTTATCAAAAATAATATTGCACAATAGAATTGAAACTAGCTTACTTTCTTTCCTGGTAAATATATACTTCATATCACATTTCAAGTTTCACAACAGAATGACTAGTACACCCAGCCTGAATATGAAGAGCTGGTTGAACCAGAAAGTGCATTCTCCTAAATGCTGAGTGTTCTTTTTAAATACTAGTGAGCAAGAATGGCTTACTGTTTAAGTTTAGTACCATTTAAAAAATACACTATAATGGATACTCTAAATTGAAATGAAATGAACACCAAAGAAGTATTTAGCTACCAAAAAGAGGAAAACTAAGATTAACATTTTAATCTTCTGAAAGACCTTTATTACCCTAATCCCTCCCCACCATTAAACTCTAAGAACGTTCAGTTTAGCTGAGGTTTACTTATCAATGACATTTCTTCATTCTCTATACCAACCAAGCTTGTATGTCTCTATTTTTACTTGTATAAAACTTTCAATAACAAAATGATACAATGTAAGGAAAGAAAATATGGAAAGAGAAACTTTGTAGAATTCACAGACACACTACCAATACTTTTTAGGTCGTTTTTACAACTTCCCTGCATAAGGACATGAGTACTTTCCTAAATGGTAAGCTACAGTAATATCTGGGTAAGGCTAAAATGATTTTCATTTCCAGCATTACAGAACCAACTATGAAAATTCCCTACATAACCCTGTAACTAGGAGACACAAAAAAGTGAACTTGTTTGCATGGAATCACATCAATAAAAATGCAGACTGTAGTACTTCCAAATTCCTACTCTATCAAGTCTTTTCCATATTTTCTTCTCCAGTGAGTCATATTTGTTAAGCATGGGAACAAAACAGATTTCTCATCCCCTCCTCAGATGAAGGAGGGAATCAGAGGTATAATTCCATCTCCTCTATCTCAAGCACAATTATGATCACTACCTGTTATTCCTTCCTGTGATCAAGATCAAGATCTAGATTTAGATTTTGAAATAAGTTATGACTATATATTCTTATATTAAAAAATATGTCAGAACACTGCAGCAAGCAGCTGAGAAGCAAAACTCAATTTATCTGGTAAAGAGGTCAGGAGAATATTATTTGACAATATTCTTGGCATACTATAGAAACTCTCTAACAAATATGTGTGTAGGGCTGCATTTCTTATAGGAAGAACAGTTTGACTTAGGAAAAACATAACAAAATAAACTTCTGTGGCAAGAAAACTGAGGGACTACTACCTACATAGTAAAACAGATTCCCAGCTACTACTCACAAATTGCAATTAAGGACAGAATGAGTTACAAAACTAGTAGAATGTGGTACTACTTACCTATGACAACTTTTGTAAGAAAAAAAGTGCACAAATGAGTGCCAGTATCAAAAAACTGTATTTGAAACCATACAGCTATCTACTCATAACAAATAAATTAACAGTCTGCAGGAGAGAAGGCATGAAGTTTAATGAGCTCTCCCCAGGAAAAACATTTAAGTATTTTTTCGAATTCAACAGGTCACCTAAATTTCCTACCCATGTCATAATCGTAGGTGAATGAGTCTCAACCGGTGGAATGAGCCACCATATCATCATTAAATCCATCCACCCTTCCAGAATAAGCAAGTCCCTGCTACCCATGGCTGTACCTACCCGTACGTACTAGGACTTCCCAAGCCGTGTCTTCAAGCAGCCACAAGCCATCTCCACCCAAATACAGGGCGGAGATAATAATACATTTAAAATAAAAAGCAGAAAAAATCAGAAAGGGAACCACCTGCCTGCTCCAAGACCCAGCTTTCACCGCCACCTCAGCCCTCCAGCACACCCCACCCCGGGGGCCCGAAGCCGCCGAGCTGGACCCTGAACGGACAAGCCACGGGCCTGGCAATCCCAAGGGTGCCCCAGCTCGGGAAGCCCCAAGACCCCTCCCTGCTACAACCGACCCTCACCGCTGATGAGCCGCACCGGGGCTCTATCTCTTCCTGGCCCCGGCCTCACCGCCTCTGGGCCGCGGCCTAAAAATGGCGGATGCGACCGCACTTCCCGGGCTTGAGCCTCTCGCCCGCCCCACCACCGGCCCAGTACCGAGCCGCACTCACCGTCCAGCTGGTCTCCCGTTTATCCGACTCCACGCCCTGTCGTCTCGCTACTCTCCTTGTACCTCCGGCCCCAGAAGCCGCTGCCGTCTCACGAGCCCCAACCGTGGCCCGCCGCCATCTTCCTTCCCCCACCAACGACCGGGCGCCGCACGCGCCCAACGTCAACACGCTCGGCGGCACGAGGGGCGGTCCTAACGCGCGCAGAGTGGCCGCGGCTGGGAAAAGCGCGGCGAGGGCGCAGGCGCGCGGGCAGGACACGCGCTGTTTCCGCGAGCCTCTCGCGGTTCCGCTGTTCGCGCGACCGGAATCCTAGCGCCCCCTGACCCTTCCCCTTGCGGGTGGAGGCGCGAAGAGGCGCGCGCATGCGCCCCCGAAGACGGCCGCGGGCGCTGCGCGAGGCGGGGGGGCCGCGCCCGGGGTCCCCCTGGCGTGTGGCGGCGGGAAGAGGCAGCCGAAATTCCACCCGTGTCCCCGCCTGCGCTTTGACGACGCTGTGAGCAGCGAGGCACCAACCTCCGCGTCGGCTGCCTCCGTCCCTCCGCAACACTTGGGAGCGGAGCGGCTTCTGGACCGCACCGCCTTGCGCGGCTCTGCGTTCCCTGCTGCCTCGTGTCCACGCTCGACACGGTCTCCAGAGCCAGACGCTACAACAGTATCTCACCCGGCCTGACTCCCTTGTACTTCCCTTCTTTCTCTGTCCTAATTACCAAGTTTCAAAACACAACGATCACGAGCAACTAATCTCAGTGCTCATAATTATCTCTTCGTGGGGGTTGGTGCAAATCTCCCGAGATCACTTTCAGATCACTGAAAAAAAAAAAGTCTGTTACACTCCTCAGGGGTCAAATGTTAGCTTACAAGGTTGTCAACAAGTAGCAATGCCTCCCACTTTTAATTATTATATCCTTTCACGAAGAAGGGTAGGTAAAGAGGTGCAAAATGTATTCCCCTCCCTCCCCAGTAAAAATATGTTACCAAGACATGAAGGCCTGTGCACTTAAAAGATGCAAATGGCTTGAACAGAAACCTACAAGGCAAACCCAGTTAACAGTGGGATCAATCACTGGAAAGCATATCCCATATCAAAACAGGCCACTGAGCTTTATAAAACAGATTCATCATTCCACCTTGCTTTTATATTAGCTCTTTAGTTATAATTCTTCTGATCCAGTTAAAGCTACAGTGGTTAATTAGAAAGCCATGTCTAGTTTATTGGCTTGCAGGAGACGTAATGCCACTAAATCACCAAAGTAAATAAAATTGAGGCAACGTGCTTCATTCAGTTGAGGTTGCCCAACCAGTTGTCATACACAGTCATCATATGCCTTTTGGCACAGTAGCAACATGATGTTTCCAGTAGAAGCTGAAATTATGCTGTTTCCTCACCTTGTCTTCCTCTTTGCCACAGCTATTTTTTTCCTGCAAAATTTTCCTTCTTCTAGGTGTGGTGATAATATTAATATTCCAAGTAAACTAAGGAGTTTATCCTTAGTAAAAGAACGCTCCTTTCAAATAAGTAAGTCTGTGATTGTTGTCAACTCCACACTTGTTAGCTCAGACAACACCATGTGTGCTGCTCCCACAGGTTCTGCCAAGAGCCATCCCTCCTGTGTCACCTGCTTGACTGCTTGATTCCTCTCCAGAATTGTGATAGTTAGCAAGCTGCTTAAGGAGCCCATCCCTCCAGAGATGGCCACATAAGCTTTGTTAACATTAAGATTACTGGTCTTCCTCATCTTTTTCTTTCCTGAAACAGTGTATGGGTTGGGTCTCTGTGACCACCTGGCAGGTAACAGGGGAGGAGAGATGAAGATGCTGCACAAATGTTCTCACCCTAATGCTCACCGTTAATGACATCTCTGTCTGACCTGTACTAAACCGTACTTTTGTTATTACACACCTGGGAATCCCAGATCTCCCACACCTGTTAATAATCACAAGATCTGTTTATCAAAGACCTTCGTTAATAGAAAAATAAGATGCACCTCTATGTTTGTAAGACACACAGCCTTATTTAGAAATTTAATTTACATTAAACAAGAATAGAAAATTACTGAAGCTGTAAAAAGCTACTATTATGATCAATAAAAAACAAAAAACACCACAGAAATTGATGCCACTCTGCACTAAGCCTTCTGAGAGTCAAGAACACATCCCTCCATTTCTCTTAGAAGTTCACAAAATAATAAACAACAACAAAAACAAACCAGTCACATTTACATTTCTGCTAAAAAACAGAAACTTGTTGAAAATTTCCAATCTAGGGAGAGAAACAAATTCTTTTGCTGCTAGGAAAAGGCTTTTCAGGTTCTTCGTCTCTCACAATACAGGTGTCCTTACCAAGATACACAGGGAACAAACCAAAAGAACTATACTGATCTCCAGCCTGAATGCATCCGTGGATGGCACAGCACTGGAGTACCCTGTACTCCTCTCCCTCACCCGTAAACTGGACTGGTCCAGAGGGCTGAGAAGCAGTCAAAGGTTTTTCTGTTGAGATAAAGGGTCAAGGGTTAACCCTAGTACTGGAAGCTGCGTTTAGTTTGAATGTCGTCAAGAATCTGCTGCAATTCCTCATCTTCAAATCGGCCCTCCAGGCTACAAGAGAATAAGAATGAGGATACATTAAATGTTTCAGAAATAAGAATTCCCTCTGGATTAATTCCAGACAGCTGTCATTCTTTGATATCAGTCTCCACACCACCATCACCCACCCACCGGTCACGGCACCACCAGAAACAGTCTGTAACACTACTGCCCACATGTCAATCTAATCCCCATGCAGTGCCTCTTCTGTAAATGGCAAAACTCCATCCTTCCCAGAAACTTCTGCTGAATAATTTCAAAATTTTTTTATCAAAAAGGCAAGGCAGGTGCAGGTTTAAACAGACATCTAAATGATGCTCATGTAGCCGCATGCTCATAGGTCTGTCCAATCTTGCTATGAAAGTGTAGAGTATAAGGAAGGACACTAATTCAGAGGACTGTTTCATTCCCTTCTCTGTCTCAGACCATGAGATGACAAAACAAGATACAAAGAAGTAACTGCTCCTGATATACTACCCACAAAACTGTTCAATAGGATCACTGTCATTCATTCCAAAAGGAAAAAAACCAAAACCAAAAACCTACAAATAGAGCTGAGTGAGCTAAAAACCGTAATTTAAGCTCTTTAACTTGATTCATTAAACAGTGTTGGAAGTGCATTAGAGACATTAAAAACAGTGCCTTCCAGTAAGATCAATGAAGAAAGACCAAGACCAAAAGTTTTTCCATCAACAGAGCTGCATGGAACAGAGGGTATCTGCCCATAGCTGGCTTTAGATCACGGGAAAATATAAACCAGGCTGTTTATGATACGTAAGTGCTCACCTAGGAATCAAGGCTTTCGCTTCCTCAGCTGTTTCAGGACACAAGTTAGCCAAACATGCCAATTCGAATTTATGGAGCTTTTTCTGGAGCAGCAAACTGTAAGACAGCAACTTGATTAAACTGCAGGTAGGACAGAAAGATAAATGGACATAAACTGAACCAAATAGCTATCTTTTTGTTTGTTTGTTTTCATTCCGCTTTTGGCACTGAAGGCAATGTTTCTTAAGGAGTTAAGACTAATTATATTATTGCATAGAGAAAAAAAATCACACCCTTTAACTCCACTTCCCCAGAATTACTCTATAAAGTCTAGAAAATCCTTCCATTTAATCCAATCACCTGTCACTTAAATGCTGAAAACAAAGTAGTTCAAGAAGGGTTGACCTAGACAAGGTACAATCTTCCATTAAGAACTACCATCATTTTTTTTCACCTCTTCAAAGAGAATTATAGTACAAATCAGGAAACACCACTAAGCTGTAATTTCATAAATCAATATTATAAACATATTTTTCCAGTATAGTCTTATAGCCCAACTCTTCCACTCACCTACGGACACTGGCAATGGTTTCACGGTTTTTGAAGCGGCTGAAGCGCGCCGTGTAGTTCAAGGTTTTCATGAAGACTTCTGAAAGCTCTTGCTCATCTTCTGCACTCTCATTCTGTTGCTTACGATGCTCCAGAAGCATATGGACTTCTGAATTTAGAAGAGTTTCTGCAGTTTCAAATTCTGCATTTGAACGAGAGAACACCAGCACAAAAAAAAGGTGAAGCACAGATGAGAAAATGCACTGATGGGAGTTTTGTGTGTGAAGTCAGCTCTGGACAACAAGAAACACTTAACGTTTCATGGCAGCTGTGCAAGCCCCTTCCCCAGTCACTGCACATTTTCCTACTGAAAATGGTGATAAAAATTACACAGCTCTGAGTGACAATGCAATCTGTTTTGACGTTTGCAGCCCTAACCTTCTGATTGGACACATTTTTTTGCAATATGTTTTCTTCTCCCACTTTTGGCAGAAGTTAAGTAATGTATGACTTGTTTAAAAAAAAAAATTACACCTAATACTAAAAAAATTCAGAAGTGACACCTATGGTCTTTGGAAGCCTCCTTCTTAAAGTAAACTGGATGTTGCTGAATGTTTCAGAAATGTCTTCATTTACTTTCAAATTGATGCACTGAAACTTTTATTATCACAAAATTAGTTTTATGCAGTCTTAACAGAAATCCACCCCATCTTTTTAAGGCAACTCCTTTTGTTTTTGTTCATGACTGTGATCACTATATTTATTCCAACAAGGTCTTCCAACATCAGCAGCATGAGCTGTTCAGAGCAGCAGGATCAGCGCTCGCATCCCAATGCCCTCAAGCTGTTTTATGAGCAGGCAGACCCAGGGCAGTGCTACAAAGAGCCTAGCAATCTTTATTTTGCATGTAGTGTTAAAGTAACTTGGGCTGAACATAGGCAGGCTATAGACTTGTGTAAAAACATCCAAAAAAAAGCAGTCTTTCAGGACTATGCTTTCGTTCATTACTGAAAAAAAATACAACACAGTGCTTTTTTTTTTTCTTCTTTTTTTTTTTTTTTTTATTTTTTTTAATTTTTCTCCCTTTCTTCTCCGTCTTCACCGAAGGCTTTAA
>JAOEGS010019100.1:0-15360 GCA_025447755.1 Corythornis vintsioides
ATTGTGGGTTCGAGCCCCACATTAGAATAGATATGACGTAAATGGTATGGAATAAGGGGTGGAATGTCCTGGTTTGGATGAAAACCAAACCGGGACAACAGATAAAAGTTTTATTTTATGATCTGACAGTCTATCAGCCTAGATCACTAGCTGAGAAAATTAATTTCTTCAGAACAATGCTAGTTAAGAAAAAGCAGGAATTTCCAATGGTTTTGTTCAGGAGTTAATTTCTCCCAGTGAGCAGTCTGGACCTCAAATAGGTTCTGAACCTGTAGCTCCTCCTCATCTCATTTTGTATTTATTTATTTATTTATTTTCCCTATTAAAATACTCTTCCAGGAAGGTCTTTGAGGATTCATCTTCAACTTGCTCCTTTTTACTGCAAAGTGGAAAAGATTCTTGAATGAACTGCCTGCATGTAGGACACAGCTGGAAATACTTGAGGCAGGCATCACACAGGCAGGTGTGTCTGCAGGACAGGAGCACCCAGTTTACTTCACCATTCTGGCAAACAACACAGTCCTTTTGTCATCATGCAGTTCAGGCTCATCTTCAGCCAGCCCAGCCTTTTCTAGCAGGCTCCTGTCAGTGCCTCTCTCCCTGAGAGGCATATGGCTCAAGGATGTTGTGCTGCTGTTTGCAGACATGAAGAGCTGCTAAAATGCAGATACACACAAATATTTAGAAGGCAACAGGCTCTGCCCCAGATACCTCAACTCACACATGCAAGTTCCACTGGGTCAAGATTCAGTGGTTTCCAAGAGTGCCAGACTCCCTCTTTGCCCAAGTCCTGGCAGTCACCTGACCTTTAGTTATAGGTGTTTCAGAAGCATAAAGATCTTTCAGAAGCATAAATGTATTTCCGAAGCATCTCAGACATAAACCCCTGGGAAAATACTGAGGGTAAGTCATTGAATTTGTAGGTGAATCAAATTAATGTACGCACATGAACTTGAAGGTCCTGAGCAGCTGGGTTTGTGTTTCAGGTGTATCATTCACTATGCCCAGAGAAATGCTTCTCTCCATCCCTTCCTACCAAAAATACATCCACTGAGCTGTCAAATCACTTCACTGAACCTGTTCCTCTCTGGCTCATAGGTACAGTCCCTTACGTGAAGCACAAACTCTTCTGAGTATCATCTCTTAATAGAGCCAGTAACTACCATGCAGCCAAAGATGCTCACAGAGAGGAGCCTGTGACACTGCACAGTTATTTCTCTTCCCTTCAAGCAGTGATTTTACAACAGCAACCATACCTGGAAAGAAAGCTTAAGGAAATCACCAGGGAAGTTTACCTGGATCAACTATGTCAGAAAAAAAAGAAAAAAAAAAAAAAAAAGGCCAGGACAAACATTTCCCTGGATTAATCTATTTCTGAGTGAATGCTGACCCAATTGAATTAATTTGGCCCAATTTTTAGCTTACCAAAACCATACATTATTTTTATTATCACGGTAATCTAGAAGTGAATCTCAGTATAGAAGAAAGAGCTGGTTTGAGAGGCTGGAAAGTGTTCTGTAGAGAGGAAGCATTCCTCAGCTAGTTGATGTCTGACTATTGCTGTAATAAGTGGACAGGACCTCTCGAGTAGATTCAAGCTATTTCTCTAGAAAATCTTGATTCTGTGTAAACTACCCAAAGCTTCTCTCAGAGGGAAACAAATGAGGCTTTAATTAATTTTCTTTCAAATACAGCAAATTGACTTCTGCTCCAGTTGTGCTAGATTCAAGCCACACAGCACAATGGTTTTAATTCCACTTCACTTAAGGGCTAAATGTTCAGAGCAAGGAAAAGGGAGTTTCATCTAGGTCTTGCTCATGCTGAAGTAAACAACCATACCACCCTGGTTTTCACAGGAGCAGCTTCTTCAGAGCCTGCATTTCTGAATTTGCCCCTTGGTTAACACAGCAAAATGCTGCGAAGTATGAAAAGCACTAGGCTGAGCATGTTCCCCGGTCCCTTGTGTGTTTTTACTGGTTTGACACATCCTGCCTCAGTTTTCATTCTACAGACTCAAAGACTGAAGTGCCTTTAATGTCCTGTCCTAAGGCTAACTTACTGGCTTGCTGCACATCCTAACTAGCCCAGCTGTCTCAAACTTCATATAATCTTTCTTAGCATCAGAGTCCTGCCTGCAGGATTTCCTAACACTGGATGAACACACAGTGTTCTAGACAAGGTCTTTTCAGTACCTCACATCAGGTAGTGTACTCCCTCATCTCTACCAAAGACCCTGTTATCTGGCCCAATAAGCCAGATAACACTGACCTTCTTAGCATTTGCTTCATATGGGTATCTCAGAGCTGCCCTGAGGTCAGCACCTACCCCGTGCCCAAGGCAATCACACCCAAATCCCAGCAGAACAATCTATCTGGGCACAGTGCTGCTGCTCAGCAGCCACCCTGGGCAGCTACCTCATTATGCTGTTCTACAGTGCCACAGACCTGTATCAGCTTGTCCAGCACCATCACACGAATCTCATCCCTACACTGTGCCAAAAAACATGAGAACTGGAGGAAGAAAAAAATGCAACAAAACGCAAATTACTGAGTCCATAGAGACTGTTAGCATAAGCAGAGACACTGCAGAATCTGACCTATCTATAGACATAGATATAGGAAAAAAACAATTCTACAGAACTGTTCTTGGGGAAAAAAGTCCATCCTGCCTCCTTTAGTATCTGTTCAGTGATACAGTAACTGTCCCATTGCCTGTGTGCAGTGCATAAAAGATGTAAAGGGAAACCCCTCTTGCTTGTCTGAGGGATTTTGTTTAAAAAAAGGTGAAGGACAGGATCTCCTTCACTGTAAAATCCTATGATTAATTTAAATTACTTTACAATCATTCTGAGATCCTCCTGCTGCCAAACTTATCTAACATGTTTAATATTCAGCTTCATTATCACATTGACTATGCTCCGCTTAGGGAAGGTGCTATTACTGCTGTTCACAGATGGAAGAGGGAGGCCCAGATCCCAAAGATACCCACTCATAGCATTTAATTAGGTAAAAAAGTGACAAAGAAAAAAAAATGAACCTGGTCCTAATGCCCATTGTCCTCATTCATTCTTTTCTTCTAACAAGATCTTTACAGGATCTCCTGTGAAAAGCAGCTTGATTTACTCCTAGCTTCTCCTATTATTGTCAATATTGGAAACTAAGAAAGCAAGGCACCTCTTGACTTATTCTTCAAAATTACATTTGTTAACTTTTTGGATTGCCATCTGTTCTTTTCACATGATTTTTTTTTGCATTGTTCGGCTACACACAGTGACTCTGTACATCTCAGGGAAGCAGTAAATCTTCATTTTCTTTCCTTTCTATAAAACCTCAGCCCTTTTCAAGTAGCAAAGCTGTATATTAAAACTACTGTCTGCTGATTTTCTTATTTTCTGAGGCAACATCTGGCATAAAAAAACTGATCACAAATATGATCAGAGTTAGGAAGATCTCCTTCCAGCAGCCTTCCAGCTGGCTTTATTCCTGGATACAGCTCAACAGAAAGGAAAAATATATTTGACACTATCTCCAGTTGCAGTCTCTCCCTTTTCAGGTTGAACAGTTTCACTTCCCTGGGAGGTTTTGATGACATGGGATTCAGATTATTGGGTCTGAAATGCACTGGAACTGGTATGACCTCTGGGGTTCAGGACAGATACTCTCTGATGCCTAAAGAATTACAAATCCCAGTTTCTCATGTGAAGAAGAATAATAGATTTTATCCCTGCCAAAGTCTAAACTTACAGATATAGGTATAATTTTGAGGAATTTAAATATAATCCTATCATTATGAGTAGTAGGGTTCAGCTGCAGACATTAGTCTGTAATTAATAAAAATATTCATAAGGGGTTCATGAGGCTGTAGTCAAGGCAGCCTCAGCAGCTCAGGTTATTGTTAAACAGTGTTAAAAAGGCAGGGGCAACTCAGCCCTGAGCAACCACCTCACTGGCCTAATGTAGGTATGTGATGCCACTCTGCCAGTGTGTGATCCTTCTGCCTTCTGAATCTGGGAGGTGGGCACCATAGACTTAACACTTCATTGCCTTTCTCCTAAGTTTGTAATGTACATCAGTGCAAGCTGAGTGCAAAGACCCAATACGTCCCTTTTACGCTCCACAAGCATGGGTGTACCACTATGCAGCAAGGAAGGGTCCAGCTCCCAACTCCTGACACCTACCTCTTCATGCTCCTTGCTGCACTTCACTTCCAGATGAGAGCAGAAGCAAACAGCAAATCTCTTCCTTCTGCCTACGAGCTCCTTGACACAGCACCATCAGGCAAGACCAAGCCCAACATAGGAATGTAAAAGTAGCTCATATTTACACCAAAAAATGAAACACCATACCCTGGAAAAAGAAATAAACACAAGTTTTTATTGTGGTTTCTGATAGGGGAAGGAGAATTGATACAAAATTATTGCAGTTCTCTTAAAAATAACTAACTGATAAAATCCATGCCACAATCAGGGTAGAAATCATAGAGGAAAAGAAAGTAGCTCTTACCATTCAGCTAATAAAAGCCTTAGATTAATTAAAATGAAAATAATTTAAAATCTCCAGTCTTAATCTAACCATTTATTCTGTTTGATTACACTTTGCATTTTACTTCCCCTGAAGGGTGTCACCAGCAATGTCACATTTCCCACTGTTTATCAATAGCTTCACGTTGTGACTTCCAGGCTGTGCTAGAATAAATAGTGCAGCTTGGAAACTGAAGCAGCATGCAGGACTGATCATTTGCTCAAAACCAACAGTTTTCAAGTAAATGAATGGCATGTAATTGCATTTCAGCTTCAGCTTGAAACTGTAACCAGCGTTAGCATATAATCTTCCTGTGGAGTTTACACTCAATAGCACTTGCTTATTAAGGGTTGCTTCAGGGTCACTGCCCGATTTGTGTGCGGACAGTAGCTCATGGAGATGTATTTTGTAGTCCTGCACAGATTACTTCAACAGTGTACTCTGAGTGTACTCTCATATAACAAAGCCATCCTCATCCTAATTTCAGAGTGATTTATGTATTTGTTTACCACATCTTAAAGTTGCTCTATGACCCTAGGGCCAAACCTATCCACCATGATTCACCACATGCACAAGTTCTGTAATTCCCCTATGACCAATGAGCTTTCCACAAGAAGCCAAGCCTGACCAGGGGAACTGAGCACATGAGGTTCAGCAGCACCACCTTGGACCTGGGTCAGGCCAAAATATGCCAATATTCTAATTTCTCTAGAAATAACGACTGACAACAGAATCTCCCCAGAAGCAAATAAAAACCACTCTCAGGTCTATACTCGTTTCCATGGAAATATACAGCTCAATGGTTTTTCCCCTCTGAAAATTTTCTCTTCCAGCATATTTTTTTTCAGACAGGCCTGTTAACTGCATAGGTTTACCCAAAAACAAAGACTACCAGCATATGTGCATAAACTTGCACAAAGCCACATAGAGAGCCAGACAGTGTGACCCCAAGAAAGAAACTGTGCAGCAACACTACTGCCAGTCCTTAATGAGGAGCATGCCAGCTGTCTGAAGATCCTTTCAGTCAGGGACCAATGAAACCTTTTTATTACTGAGTACCAAATGTTTTTGGTGAGACACCAAACAGCACGCACCACAGTGTCACCCAGCAAAGTGGACTAATATTAATTTACCATCAGCACAGTTAATGGGCTGGCCTTGGACTCTGGGCTTTACGTTACCATAAAGGATGATGTAGTATTTGTAGTGTCGGTCTGTCTCCAGTGGCTGCCAAACATTTTGCTTCTGGCAATAGCTCTCTGCATTGCCTCTTGCCATATGTTGTCATCTCCAGTGACCTCCTCATGCCCCAGCTCTTCTCTGCTTCCATGCTTTGTGCATCTGCCCCAGACAGAAGCTCCATTTCTCTAGGAAATCGTGCATTGGATGAAGCAACTTGGTGACAATTTTAAGCAGAACCTCGGGGCTGTGAGCAAGGGGGATGGTGGCAGTTAGGCAGTTACTTGGAAATTACGCAGGGTGCTGCTTGCTCACTGCTCTGGACAGCCTGGCAGTAACAGTGACCCAGGGGAGGAGGGAGGCTTTGCCTGCATCACCCAGGCAGGCAGTTTGTGGCAGCAGGAGGAGGAAAGACAACACCCACTCTGCTGCCATCAGAGAAAGGGAAAGGCAGGCTGTGTAAGAACTGCAGGGAGTGACAAAAGCCAGTCAAGGCACAGATATGGGTAATAGGAGACAACACTGAAATACCCCAGAGGAGGACTTAGGTTTTTATCATATTGTCACACTCACATGGTGGCATGCTGGGTTTCAGTCCTTGTCTATCAGGCAAGCTCAGGGTGTAAAGTCTCATGAGACTTTATATCAAAGCATTAGGCCAAATTGGGCTGCAAAATAACTCAGGTATGGGGGATGCAGGACGGTAAACAAAGGATTATGGCATGTGGCAAGGGGCTGTTTATAAAGAAGTGTCCAAAGGTATCGGGGGATAAGGATCAGTATGACCTTGGACTGAATGCCTCATTAAAGTTTTTAAACTAGTACTTAAACTATCCAGCTGACACAGGAAGGCTGTGCTGCAGAGGCTCTATTGTGTCTGGGAGGGGTACAGGAGCTGCGTATAGGCAGGGAAAGGACACACTCATCCTCCTGCTCTTCAGGAAGGTGCTGGGTGTCCATGCTCCACCTGCAGCTAGAAAGATGACACTGTGCCTGGGAGATAACAGCAACCTGTAGCCTAAAAACAGTGTCAGGGGGTTCACTCTTGTCTCCCCAAGGCTGTCACTTTCCCCCTATCCTCAGGGCTCAGGAAGGAGTAGGAATTTTCTGGTGCAAAACCAGGATGAATCTAAACAGCAGTGAGTAGGCTGAGAGCTGGAGTAGCCACACCATATCTAGGTCAGGGTCCTCCCAACAAAGTTGTAAACACAGCTTAAGAGAGTAGAAATTGCAAACTAGATGGAGACAGGATTCAACATAAAAAAAACCACAAAAGCTATTTTACAACAAGGAAATAACTCACCAACTAACGTTCCCCATGGCAAAGTGAGAAACAGTTCAGGGAAGTTAAACTGTGTTGAGCAAACCTGAGGAGAGCTCACAAATGAGAGAAGGGGACACAAGGAAATGTTAGAAAGGAGGAAGGCAATGCACCAGCACCAGGACAGTCCACACAGCCACTCAGCACCAGGCAGCACCCATGTAAGTGCTGGGTAGGAGCCCACTGCTCAATTCAGGGCAGCAGCTACTGGGCAAGCCTGACATGCTGGGAGGGGGTCAGAAGAAAGGTGATAGCTCATTGTGCAACTAGAGAGAATTGATTTGCAATGACAGTGTGTTTTCCTTGGCTCTGAGGGGACTTAGAAACCATTTACAAACAGTAAGGCATAAACCCAAGAAGGAGGAGGGCAAATTACTTCCTACAGAAGATAAAACAAAGAGAGGAAAAAAAAACCAAAGCCAAAAGTAACTAATAACATTTTATGAATAAGCTTTAGTAGGTTGTGAAATAGCTCTCACCAGGAGAGCAGGGAAAAACCCAGGTATGGGCAGTCTTAAAGTTGGATGGGAAAGAAGTCATTAATACGTGTGCAATGAAGACCATATGGAAGAATTTATTGAAGTCAAACATTTCCACCCCCACAATTTGTTGTCCCAATTTTCCACTGCCCTGAATCAATTGCTATCATTAACAGCAATGCAAAAAAGGAAAATGTTTATTAATTGTTTATTAAAGCAGGAGTGTAACCTTATAGTACTGCTCTGAGTGTGTAGATTTCTAGACATTTTTAGCCAACAGAGAATTAGATTTTATAATTGTGTGGGGGAAAATGACTCACTGGCAATGATCCTTTCAGTTTCTCCAGAAATCTCCTCTTACCCAATCCCAAAACTCCTTTGATCTTGATGAAATAAGGATATGACTCCATGTTTGGATAGTTTATGCTAGTGTCTCCTAAAGTCATGTCCAGCTGCTTCTAAAATACCTTTCCAATTGCATTTGGGAGATCACTTACGGGAATGAAGCCTGAAAGCTCAAGGCCCAAATACAGCCCCACTGGGGCTGAAACAGCAACCTGCCAAAAGCCCTGAGAAGCCCACACCTTACCTGGCATAAACACCGGCTTAATATTTTCCATGAGGAGTAAACACATCCATAGCTTGCCCAGCTACAGTGCTGCAGCTTGCAGAAATGGTTCACCCCCTCAGCCAGTGAGCTGGGCTCTTCAGGCAGAAGAAAGCTGTTCCTTGGCCTGAGGATTTTTCACATAATTACCAAGCTTTATATTTGTCCCCTGCAGACTATTATGATGATGAATGAATGAAATCAGATTAGTCAATACAGTTATGCATCATGACTGTGTGCATTCACCAGCATGGTGATAAGCACGATTCAAAACCTTTGCCTGTGCAATAGGAAACCACAACCAACCTGCAGCTCTATATCTTTCTCTCAAGGACTCCTTAGGCCTTTCATGGGTCCTTTTGTTGCTCTGTATCCTTGTCCTGGTCCACCCTGGAAATCCTCTGGTGAGTGCCATGTCCTTCTTTATTAAACCAAAGCACAGATTAAATTGCACCTGTAGAGGTTAAATGAGAAATAGCTTAAAAATCACTGAAGTTGTAACACAGTGGCTAATGGCGCATTTGCTACTACTGTCCTCTGTCTGACAAAATCAGAGTTGCTCCACTATGTGGCACAGATGCTCTGCAGCTCCACAACCAGCAATAATCCCCATTTTGCTGAATGCTATTTCTATAGGAGGGCATTCCTAAACCACACTGAGGCTTTTTTTTTTTTTTTTAATCTCTGTAGAAACGGGACCTATCAAAGTAATTGCAACCAACATGTTCAGAGTGGGGACGTGAAAGGATATATATATTGCCTAGAACATCATTGTTGTTTCCCCTGTATCAGTCCTGCCACATCCCTGCAGTGAGCGTTAGTTTGCATAAGGACTAAAGGGAGTAGGATTTCAGCTGGAAACTGCTTTGAACTGAAATTTGAGTGCTGTGCCTTTCCTTTCCAGCTCTGGCATGAATTCCCTAGGTGGCCCAAGGCAGGCACCTTTATGACCCCGTGGCTGAGTTTGCCATCTGTAAAACTGGATCATCATACCCTCCTTCTTAAAAACCCCTTTTATCTTTGTTTATATTAACTGTAATAGCAGGTGGGATCATTTGTGAGCAGGCATAGTGCAAAATAGGAGGCATGACCCTGGAAATGCAGCACATATGGGGAAGATCTGTGCGGAAGGATGCGTGCACGGCCGGGGGAGGGCAGCTGCATGGAAGAGTATGTGCCATGGACGGATGGGTGCACGAAGGGGTACGTGCATGGAAGGATGGATGCACGGAGGGGCAGGCACACGGGAGGACGCAGGGATGGAGGATACCTGCAGGGACGGACACACGCCTGGCGGGCTGGGCGGTTGCCCACCGCCCGAGCCAGCCCCGGCCCAGCCCCTCACGGTGGGGAGGGTGGAAGGGGGGCGGGCCCCCAGCCCAGCAGCAGCGCTGCCCCTGGCCCTGCCCGGCTGCGCTGCGGGGCTACGGGGCGGGTTACCTTCGCGCTCGCGCCCGCCTCCTCCCGCCCCCCGCGTGGGGCCTGCAGCGGGCAGCGCGGGGCGCCGCAGCCTGCGGGCGGCCGCCGTGCCCGCCGCCCCGGAGGTGGGGGCGCCGCGCGGGTCCCGGAGTGCCATGGAGGAGCCGCCGCCCGCCTGATCCCCGAGGCTGCCGGCACCGAGACAAAGCGCGGGGCTGCCCGCCGCCTCCTCCCGGTGAGTGCTGCCCGGGGCTCCGTCCTGCGCTGTTAGCACCAGCCCGGGGAGGGGGTAGATCCCGATCCCGGTCCCGCACCCAGCCTTGCCTGACCTCCCCATGCACCCCCACCCACATTCTGAGCCCATACACCCCCGTCTGCCGCTCTGCCAAGCCCGCTGCACCACAAGCATCCTTGTTCATAGCCCCCGCACCCCCCACCCCGAACTCGCCCACCTTCGGCGTCCACGCACCCCCGGCACACCCAACCATTGCCAAACAAGCCTGCGCCCGCTGGGCAAACGTGCCGCACAGGCTCCGAACACACCTCGCGTCACCCCAGACATCCCCATGACCCCAAACGCCCCCACGCACACTCCCGTACACAACCCACGCACCCATCACTTCATCCCCGTGCCCGAGCACAACCTCCCAACACCCCTACTGACCGCCCAAACACACCTCCCCACCCCGAAAATACCTCGCCCCAGCCACCCCCACTCTACCAAACATTAACCCTCCAAACACCCCACGCTACTTGCCCCCTCGCTACACAACCACACCCCAGCTGCACTCCCTCCCTCTCAGGCACCTCGGCGCGGACCCCACAACCCTCTCCAGGTCCTCTGGCCCGCCCTGCCCTTATGCCTTCCAGGGCAGACAAAAGGGGTCCGTGCTCGCCCACTGTCCCGGGCACTCACCTGCCGCCACTCTATCCCTTACAGGCCGAGCCATGGTGGAGCCGCCGGCTGAGCCACCCCCACAGCCCTGCCCGGCGCCCGGGGGGGCAGCGGGGGGAGAGCTGGCCCGTCCGGGGGAGCAGTCGCCGCTGCTGCATCTGGACCTGTACAACTTCGACTGCGCGGCGGCGGAGGGCAGCCGGTACGTGCTGACCAGCCCACGGTCACTGGAGGCCTGCGCCCGCTGCGCCGTGCGACCGGTGGAGCTGCTGCCGCGGGCGCTGGGGGAGCTGCTGCGGGAGGCTCCCGGGCGCTCCATGCGGGTGGCTGCCGGCCTCTATGAGGCCTATGAGCGCGAGCGCCGCCGCAAGCTGCAGCAGTGCCGGGAAGAGCGGGAGAGGATTATCTGGGAGGAAAAGAGGCGGATTCTCGCCCCCCTCGGCAGCTTGCCACCCTCGCCCGCTGCCCGAGTCGCCCCTCGGGCTGCTGCTGCCACTGGCACCGGGCCTGGACCCCGGCCCCGTGGTGGGGGAAAGGCTGGTGTGTCTGGGGGTGCTAAGACCAAGAGCCACTCCCTGGACTCACTGCAGAAGCGTCGTGATGGCAGCTGGGGGAAGACCTCCTCTGAGTCGGGGGCTTCGTCCTCCTACAGTGGGGAGAGCCTGCGGGAGCGTGGGGGCAAAGTGGGTGGCCAGGGCCGGGGGAGAGTTGCCTTTGCTGCCAACGGCTCCCTGCTGGGGCGTAGCTTCAGTCTGAGTGACCTCAGCCACTCACCGCAGACGGCCCAGAGGGTTGAGAGGATCATCAAGGAGGTGAAGAGGAGGAAGGGCCTCTCAGAGGTGCCAGAGAGGGACAAGAAGATTGCAGCACTGATGATCGCAAAGCACCAGGAGGCAAACCTGCTGCGGGAGCAGCGCCAGGCAGCCCACCTGCAGTGGGACAGCCAGCGGCGCATGGCTGAGCAGCGGAAGGAGCAAGAGGAGAAGGAGAAGCAGAAGGCTCTTGTGCAGGGCCAGCGGATTTGGGAAAGCCAGGTGGAGAAGCGTCGGGGAAGGCTGAGCCAGGAGCAGGAGGAAGCTGCCCTACTGAAGCAGAGGCAGCGTCTGGTGTGTGAGGAGAGGTGGCGGGAGCAAGCAGAGAAGCAGGAACGGCTGCGGAGGGAGAGGCTGGAGAGGGCCATCCAGGAAGACAAGCAGAAGAAGCTCCACCAAGAGCACAACCTGAAGGCAAAGGAGGAGGACAAGAAGGAGCACCGGGAGCGAGAGGAGCAGCTCCTACAGGAGAAGCTGTGCATGGCTGCACAGAAGAGGATGAAGAAGGAGGTACAGCTGCAGAAAGAGAAGAAGCTGTTCAACCAAGCAGAGAAGCTGAAGCATGAGGCCTTGCTGAAGGAACTGGCCAAGCAAGAAGCAGAAGAAAAGGAAATGCTGAAGGCCTCCCTGGAGATGAGCTTGACAAAGGCTCAGGAAAACTATGAACAGCTAGTGGAGAAGAGGAACCAAGAGCTGCGCGAGAAGGCCAGGCGGGAGGACATGCAGATCCAGAGAGCCAAACTGGCAGCAGAGAAGAAGGAAAGAGAGCAGAAAGAGCACTTGGAGGCCCTGGCTAGAGAGACTGAGAGAAAGCTCCAGCATGCTGCCCAGGTGGCCGAAGGGGTAGTCCAAGAAAAAGCCCGCAAGGTAGTCTTGAGCCGTCTGGAGAAGGAGAAGGTGCAGAAGATGAACAAGCAAAAGGTGGAACAGTATGAGGACCTACGGCGGAGGGAGCTCCTCCTCTCTATAGAGAGGAAGCTGGAGAGGAGCGAGCAGATCTTCAAGGAGAAGAAGACTGTCTTAGAAAATGCCAGGTCTGTTGCTCGGGCATCCTTCCATGTCCGGGAAAAGGTACGGGAGGAGACGAACATGCGTACCTTTGACAAGATGGCCTTTGAAGCAGAACTGCATGCCCACCTGAGTAAGAAATGAAAGATCTTGTAATGGGTGAGTTGGGATACATCGCCGATTGTCCATCATAATGCACCAGAAAGCTCTTCCTCAATAACATCTGAAAATCAACTACAAAACACCCTAATTTTTTATTTTGAGGGAGCAGGGTACTGCACAAAAATGTGGCAGCTATTATTACATACTGTTTAAAATGTTTTTGTTCTGGGTGTGTTTTAAGGACCAACCTCAGTCATCTTTAAAGAGAGGAAGTGATTTTTTTGTATACTCCACCCCACAAGCACATGCATTTTCTCAGAGGGCTGCAGAAGATGTCTGCTTGAAACCTGTGAGTTATCTATGGATTGTCTACACCAGAGCTGACTACAGCTGCACTTTTTTTCTGTAGGAAATGCAGACAACAGAGACTTTGTTCTCCTTAGTTTCTTCTTAGTCATTAGACTAAGAAGCAAAGCCACCCCAGCTGTTTCTGTCTTGGGTGATGTACAGCTTGGTTTAAGTTATGGGACTGTGTTTTCAAAGCCACTGAGCTCCCATGGTGAAGGTGAGGAGGGCTGGAGTACAGAATAGCATGTGCCCCTCACCTCCTGCTGGTGCTGAGTTAAAGCACAGAACAAGACTTTGTAACACCATGTAAGTAGATGCTATGATCAGAGCTGGGCAGAAGCTGTTGGAAGTGCCCACAAACACAATTTCACTTTTGCTGTTGGCAGCTGTTGCCCCTTCTAGGTACCCTCACCTCTCCTCCTTTCAAAGTTCGTCTTGTAAGCATATGTACAATTTATCTTTTTTCAGAGAAGGGGAGAAGGAGAGAAATTTACTGATGGGCACCCACACAACCTAATTGTTCATTGAGATCTAAAAATGGGCCTGTGGAATCTGGTCTTTATGGCAAACGTAGATCATTTGTAAATGGAAATCTGCAAACAGATTGCATAGAGAAATTTCCACCCTTGGGAATTCTCAAAACTTGACGAGATCCTGAGCAACCTTATCAAACTTGGTCTGCCTTGAGCAGGAGGCTGAACCAGGTATCCTCCAGAAGTCCCTTCTAGCTTAATGGTTCTATGAGCTGCATACAATGAGATATTCACCCAGCTCTTACCACCATCTACTGAGTAGGGCAGTGTTTATCTGTCCATTGGTGCTAACAGTCTCGTATAGGGCACAAGAAAGAGGAGATGTACAAAATAAGGTATATTACAGATTCTCTTAGATGAGGATCATGGCTTTTTTTATAACTATCTTAATACCGTTTAGAGGGAGCTGAGTCCTCTTGCCCTTAGTGTGCTGGAAATGTGAAGAACACACGTCGTATGCACAGTATTTAAGTAAGACAGTGTTCTGCTTTAGGTTTGCATGTATTTTGTCTGCTGGGCTGCAGTATCAAACACACATACAAACCAGGCACTGTCTGCAGTTTTGTTTTCTCATTCCGAGCAGCACCAGCTCTCCATTCCACCATCCGTGACTTCAAGCTGGATTGCTGTGGTGATGGCATTGAAGCTGGAGCATGAGGGAGAAGCAGCAAGAACAGCTAGGATCTTGTTTCCTTGTGGAAATCTGGCATACAACAAAGTAGAAGAGAAAATTGATACATGGCATGGACATACATACATTGCTTACCAGGATTTCCCAGGAGGTGACAGCAGGTCAAAAACCTCATAGAAGGAAAGTGTGAAATGAACAGCCACAACTACAGTAGAGCAAGCACACCCTGGTGCCCTGCAAGGCTGAAGACATTATACAAACAGTGTTGAAAATGAAGCAAGTAGGGATTTTTTGATAGAACTTGCTCTTCTTTGAATTATGGTACAATTGGTGCTGCTGGGGGCAGGGCACCTGAGCAATGTTTGATCCGCCAGCCGTTGGCTCACAGCGTGACACCAGGCGCATCCTCAGGGGCCAGGTTTGCTCCTGTTGATGTAAAGGGAGCCACAGTTGGGGTCTGGGGATTGCCAGGAAATAGTATCTCTTGTCTTGGAAAAATGTTTCAAAGTCTTTGGATAGATAATGCTAACAAAGCACAAAGTACTGATTTATTTATTTATTTGAGTAGTTATTAAAGTAAAACATATCTGTTGGTGAAAAGTACTAATTTAACACAAAATCTAAAGCTCTCAGTAGCTGTGGGATGGACATCTGTGTTCCTATTTCCCACTAGGAGTCTGTCCCCTCATCCTCAAATCAGCAACTGTTTTGAACAGTGAAACCAATCCTGCTTGAACACCACAAAAGGTCCCTGATAAAAAGTCTTCTTCATGTGTTGTTCATACTGCAGTGGTCTGTGTGTGCCCTTGTACCTGCAAAGACCTAGAAAAAAAGATATGAGGGCTATTACTCCCCGTGTCATTTCACTGTGATTGAAGTTCACTGCTTGGCGTGTCTAGCCGAGGGCAAATGGGGAGACCTGGGAAACAGTGGAAATAAGGCAAAACAACCAGACAGTCTCTTACCAGAATAGTGTCTTTTCCTTAAAGATCTGCTGCAATGTACCTGAAAGATTTGTCCAAACCTCCCTCTGACAGGGCATTTCCAGTGTAGACTCAAAACAATTTACAGCCTAGGAGACATGTCTTGATCAATGACTGTAATTACATCTGGGGTCTATCTCCTGCTGCTGACTAAGTTTGACACCTTGGGGCTACAGCCAAACTAATTAAAACACACCTATATGGTGCTAATTGGATTGGCAAATTACTGTTTCTATACCGTGCAGTGTGCAGTTCAAATTTTGAATGTGCAAACTAAGAAAAAAATTTTTTTTTTCAAAAGATACTAATCTGTGTATGGGTATTTTTTTATTTCTTTAGTAGTTTCAATCCAAAGCCTGTGGAAGTCGATGGAGTTTATAGGTTGTTTAAAATTACAGCATGGAAAATTAATTCAGTGAATTAGGTGGAGGCATAAGAGGTTTTTCTTCACAGATTCACAGATATTAGGGGTTGGAAGGGACCTAGAAGATCATCTAGTCCAACCCCCCTGCCCAAGCAGGAT
>JAOEGS010019101.1:0-25687 GCA_025447755.1 Corythornis vintsioides
TATTTATAGACATTGATGAGGTCCCCCCTCAGCCTCCTCTTCTCCAGGCTAAAGAGCCCCAGCTCTCTCAGCCTCTCTGGAGGTCTTTGCTTTTTCCCAGACTTGCCTCAGAGAAGGCAAAACCCCAGTGCATCAGCATTTGCCCAAAGGCTGCTGAACTGTGGGCGGCAGTTGCCTGTTTCAGGCTGGCAGGAAGAAGGGCTGTGTGCTGCCTGCCCCCCAGGCAGGTTGGCTGCATACACATGGAACTAAGGTCTGCTCTTGAATTCTTGAATTAAATTTGGGCTTGAAAGGAACCTCTTGTCTTTGAAGAGCTGAGACCTCACATGCTCCCCTACCAGAGTTAATCCTGCTCCAAAGCAGGAGAAAGACCTGAAAGGCGAAATGTAGCAGTGAGTTGTGCTTAAGGGGGCAATTCTTGGATGTGACTCCAGCCAGTGACTGCCCTGTCTCTGTTGCTGGTCCAGCCCAGGACAGGTGCTGGAGCTGATGGGGGCACTGGAGATGGATGGCCACATCAACCACCCTTGTGATTGGGCAGGGAGATGGAGCCAAGCCATATGCCATATCCTTGTCTCCATCTTGCCACTGACCCAGGAAGGGCAAAAATCGAGGGCTTTGCAAAGGGACAACCTGGGACCTCATCCATTTACAGCCCCAGGAACCAAAGGCATGCTCTCAGACTGATTTGCTTGGGTGGGATTTCCAGGGGAAGGTATAGCATAGGTTGGGGAAGAGCCAGCCCCTCCTTGCATGCAGTTATCAAGGAAGGGTCCTGCTGTACTTGTTTGAGAACATTTAAGTGCAGCCAAGGCTCTTGGGACAGGAGAGTTGCCGAAATGACCCCTGGATGTCCTTGACTGCCACTTTGGAGACTGGCCCTTGGGCTTTCTCACTATTGCCAGCTCTACTGTGGTGGACATGTGCAGTGGGGCTGGCAGGGGCATGGTGCAACAGCCATGGTGGGCGCAGAGCCCTCCTGCTCTCCTGGCTGTCCCTGAGAAAGCAGAGAGTATGGCTGCTGCTGGACCTGTCCAGCCTCAGCAAGGGGATGAAATGAGCACAGATCTGGGCACGATGGTCCCTGCCAGCCTTCTGGAGCAACTCCTGTTCCCATGATTGAAGTTATAAACCCCTCGCAGTGGGGAAAAGCAGTGCAAGCTCAGCAGTAAATGAATAAAAATGTTAATGCTCTGTCGTCCCAGCAAGCAAAGCCTCTGCAGAGGCGAAGCTCCTTGCAGCATGCGAGCAAGTATCAGCTGAATCTTTGTCATGTAATTGTGATTGTATTTCTGCTGAGGTTGAGGACAGAGTTGGTTCATGCTTCAAAGAAAGCCAAGGAGGATGTCTCTGAATGGAGGCCATTCCCTCAGAGCCTCCTTTTAGCTTTGGCTTTCAGGTGACTGCATGGTGCTGCTGTGGGGTGTTCTGCTGCTAGAGAAGATGCTCAGACCTGGGGTCCTGTTTCCTCAAAGGATGTAGGTTTGCGGCACAGAGGCAACCTTGTAGCTGCTCCTCTCCAGAGCAGGGATTCATCAAGCAAGTCGCAATGAGCTGCCGGCAGCTTTCTGGTCACAGCCACGCTGCAGTGCACACAGGCCAGGTGTCTGGACTGGAGGATGCCTCTGAATTTTTGAGCATGTCTCCATGGGTGTTTGCTGGCTGCACACCAAGAACCCATGGCTGATCTTCCTACAAACTCTCGAGTAAAATTAGAACAAAAGTTCACTCCTCTCCCAAGGCAGCAGGAAATGCAAAGGGTGGGAAAAGGGAAAGTCAGAGCAGATGAGGTCCAGTGCCCACAGGCAGCCACCCCATTGCTGCTGCCACCCCCTCCCTGGGCAGGGGGCTGGGTCCTCCCCACCCCTGTTGCCAGACCAGGTCGTCTTTGCTGTCAGTGCCTCAATGCTGAGCTATTGATGCCCAGAGTGATGGAGTCCCTCCAGAGACTTGAGTCCTTGGTGACTGAGATAGTTAGATGATGCCTTCGAGCACTGTCTGGAGCCATAGCTTCATGTTGAGATGCTCTGTGCTGGGTGCCCAGGCAGGCGACCGCACTGGCCAAAGGTTCTCCCCACTTCTGAGGAGGAGGGGGAACTGATGCAGGCAGAGCTGAGATTTCAGGGACCTGTGCTATCTGGGAACCTGGGAGCATCCACTGCCGGGCACTGCTTCGGGATGGCTGCACACAGCATGGCAGTGTTGGGGCACTCCTGCCTCTGAGGTGCCCAGAGAGGGCAGCTCAGCAGCATTAGATTGCAGGAGTTTATTTTTACCCAGCCCTGTTACCAATGGGGACATGTCACATCTGTGGAGTTGATCAAAAGACATCCCGAGCACTGGTGTCAGCTGCTCCTTGTGATCTCAGCACCAGGATCTTTTCCCTTGTGGCATATCAAACGGAGCAGGAGAATTTGACTGCTTTGCTATTTTTAATTGAACACACACACGCACACACAGAGACACACACACACATATATATATATGTATGTATGGCTTGTCTAAAAATAAAAGCCTTTGCTTGTGTTCCCATGGGAAGATTTCGGGAGAAGGGGGAGCCAAAGTTGTTTCAAGACTTTTTCTGGAGCAGGTGTAATAGCAGGGAAGCAGGTACAAGTGGCAGCAGGTAAGGGACACATCTGAAAGCCCAAAGGACATCTGATCTCAGAGCAGCACAGGATGTCCCTGAGCAGAGGGGACAGGAGAGCTAAGGGAAGGTAACAACTGTGTCGCCCAGAGCTGGAAGTGATGAGGACAGGGACCCTTGACCTGCTATATGTGCTCTGACTGCCCAGGGAGCAAAGTTTTTTACAAGGCAGGTTTGAAGAGCTCCAGCCTTAAGAGGACCCACAAGGAGTATCCGAATCCTGGGGCCATTCAGGATTTTCCATAGACATATTTTGTGCCTGATATACTTGATGTCATCATGTCTGTGATTTGTCTACCTGATAAATCTCCCTTCTGGGGCAGGGCAGAGAGAGGATGCTGCACAGGGGCAGCCCCCAGCTCCCTGCAGCCCCCAGCCCCAGGGGCACGCCCAGGCTGGCAGTCCATAGCCAGCTATCAGGCTGTGAGCTGCTCTCCCCTACCCTTGCTGCAACTGCCAACCCCCTCCATCCTTCCACTGCCTCTGGAACAGGATGGGGTGGAAAGAAGGTGACAAATGCAAAATGAGAGTGGGTGTGTTCACAGGAGTGTCCTTTGGTGTGGCACAGGGTGTTCTAAACCTGGTGGGGAGCATGGCACGTGGGCTCCTTGGCCTGTGGGAACAGAGTCAATAAGCCTAGATAATCCCAATTAAAACAAAGAGAAGAGAAAGAGAGAAATGCTGTCTTTTGCATTCCTGCGGCTCAGACTGAAATCCATTTTCCTTCTTGTTGAGTGTCAGAGGACACCCTTATGGGGTACTTCGGGAGGGGAGGCCCCCATGTTCTCCTGCCCCTGCAACATCTCTCACATGCTTGGATGTTTACCTGCTCCAAAATCCATTTGCTCTGCAAATAAACTTGCTTCCCTCACCACCAGAAAACTCCCCCTGGGCAGCCAATACCAGGAGGAGTCACACCAGACCTTTCACCTCCATGTTTGATCCTGGACATCAAGGCAAAACAAAGCTTGGTCCAAGGGCTTGATGCAGGCAGAACAAGCAGGGCAGGCAGTACAGGCAGGAAGGGCAGGCAGGCAGAGCAGGCAGGGCAGGCAGGCAGTGCAGGAAAGGCCAGCTGCTGCCAGCCCTTGCCCCTGTGGGTGCTGGATGCAGCCACAGCACTTTGTGGCCAGGCAGTGGCTGAGAGCCCAGCAGAAGCAGGGCAGGTCTCAGCTCCTTTCTGTGGTTAAATGGAGACTTTTAGCTCAGTTCCTACAGTTGACATCTCACTGTGTGCACCTGGACATGGATTTGTTTCCATGCTGCTGTCCTCATCCTGCCTGTGCAGCATGAGGACCAGGGTCTGTATTGCCCTGGCAGTGCCGTGGGACATGCAGGACATGCAGCTTTTCTCGAGGGACTGTCCCCAAGCGTTCAGTGCCATGTGGAGGAGATAGGGCAGCGTACAGAGCAGCTACACTGACCACATGTAAGGCCCTGTGTGTTGCTGTCTCATGCACACCCAAGTTTCTTACCAAGTCTCTGTTACCACTGATCCCTAGGGCAGCTGGATAGCCCTGGATGTCACCCTTAGGGCACTAAAGCAGCAATGGCTTTATTTACCCTGCTTTGCTGTGGTCCAGTTGGCTGTGCTGTGCCCTGCTCAGGAGAAGACAATGTTCTTCCAGTGCAGATGCTGCTGCTTTGACACCTGCCAGAGAGTGGGATGCCAGAGGGGGGTTTGGTGACTGTTGTGGGGCGGCTTTCAGTCACCAGAAGTGGCAGTGCTGGGCTGTACTAACTGGTTTGCAAGATACACAGCGAAGAGGTGCTCTCTGTGCACTGTACTGCTGTGTGGTTGCTTCTGGAGCCACGTCTAAAAGGTTTTCCAAAACAGTGTCTGAGTGATGGTCTTGAGCAGAGTGGACGGCACACTGGGGAGAATGGTGCTGCCTGTTGCTGGTGCTGGGCTCACCTACCCCCTTTTTCTTCTCTCCCCAGTATGAGGTGTCTGGCGAGGAGCACCTCTACTCTGACTTCCCTGAGATCGATTTGTCTCAGCTGGATGCCAGCGACTTCGACTCAGCTGGCTGCTTCAGCGAGCTGCAGTGGTGCGCGGAGCACTCAGAGACCGACTCCAGCCAGTACAGCACCGATGACTCCGAGCTCTTCCAGGTACCCCCATCTTCCTGGCACAGGGGACCTGAGGATGGTGGCAGGGGCAGGGCATGGGTGAAGGAGGGGGCACACACCACTCTTCATAGCTCCTCCCCAGCTGATTAGAGCTCCATTAATTTATTCACAGGCTTTAAATGGGGCAAGTGGAGTAAGGCTAATGAGGAGGTGGATGAGCTGAGGAGGGCTGCTAAGCCAACCCTCCTGTGATGTATTATTAAAAGGGAATTACAGATGGTGCACAGCATGTCCCATTGGATGGCAGCGTGTGCCATGGTGGCACTGAGGGGGGCTCAGGGCTGTAGTGTGGGTCAGGAGCAGAAAACAACCCCTTCCCCTGGCTCTCCAGCTTTGTCATCCTCCCTGTGTTTGGAGTTGGGGTCTCTCTGGAAGAGGATGGCTGGTTTGTCTCCTCACCTTGGTGCTGGGTTCAACTATCACTGTGCTGGAACTTGGGACTGTGAGTTGTATAGCAGTGCTGGGGCAGAGGAAGCTCCTGGGTACAGGCTCGTCCTTGTTCCTTGGCACTGTTTTTGCCTCTCCTTGCAGAATAGCTGAGTGTCTCGTGGAGCTGTGGTGCCAGGGCAGGGCTGTGAGCACAGTGCAGTCAGGTTGGAGGTGGGGAGCTGTGGAGGCTGCCAGGAGACCAGACACAGAACAGGCTGGGCAGCCTGCTCATCTTTCCCAAAGTGCATGCTATGCTCATCTTTCCCAAAGCTCATGCTATGCCTAGAATGTGCCCTGTTCTCAGGGCCTGGGGTCTCTGTGCCCCCCTGAGCAGCACACAGGCACTTACCCCCTCAGACAAGGAGACTGCAACCCACTGGTGCTTGCTAGTCACCAACTCTGGGTTACAGTTTGGAAGGGAGGAGGATTTGTATTTAAACAAAGGGTGGAGGGGAAAAAAGCCCCAATATTTTCTAACCTGGCCATAATAACAACCCCCTGGCTTTTCTGCTGTGCTGATGCTGTGCTTGAAAATGGTCCAGTCCAGCTGAGGGACCTTCATCACGAGATGCATATTTTCCGCTGAACTTCCTGGGGAAAAGATAAACAGAAAAGAAATGCAAAAGACAGGCCCATTAGGAGCAGTGGAGTATGATGAAATGTATCCCACTGAACTTGTATGCATAGTGGTCTCATGCCAATAACAGGAGGAAAAGAAACAGAGCCAAAAATGGAGCATCCTGCTGCCTTTCCCTAGAGCCTCCTCTAGTAACTGCAAGCAAGGTTAGGGCATGGAACAAAAGATATTTAATTTTCAAACAAGATGAGAGGAACACGGGAGGCTGTGTGCAGTCAACAGCTCTTCTTGCGAGCCTGAATTTACCCTGTGCTAATTTTACAGCTGATGGTAGACTGCTTCTTGTTGGACATGGTTTACATTTAGAATATGATGGAGGAGGATGAAAAAGAAGGAACTCTTGGCTCACTTGAGCCACTCCTCAGATTCTGCGTCCTCTTCTGGGCTTTTGCACTGTATTTCCAGACTGGAATGGGACTCGTGAGGCTGTGTGGGACTGAGGGGACTAGAAGTGTATCAGGTGAAGTGAAGCCCAGATGGGAAGAGGAGCCTGAGGGGACAGGGCAGGAAGCACCCCATGGCCCTTTCTGACCCAGCAAAGCCCCAGACACTCACAAGTCTCTGTCAACATGCCCAGATCATGCTGTTTGCAAAAAAAAAAAAAGTACATGAGAGGAACTGTAATAAAAGGCCTTCTCGTTCTGGGGGCTATACTGTGTCAGTAGTGTCCCCTGCAGAGCACAGGGCACAGCCAGCTGTAAGTGTGAGGGCTGAGACCCCCTGTCCAGCTGGACATGCCTTTGTATGGGGGCTTTTTGTGAAAACAAACCCCGTTCTGCTTGTTGCAAGCTGTGGCATCCGGCCAGCAGTGCAGCGCTGGCTGTGCTTTCCCTGTGCCCTCCCGGGGGTCCATGCCCTCTTGTCCACTGGGCAGCTCCAGTCTGCGATTACAGCTCTTCACATTTTCCTTGCCTTCCCCATCAGGAGAGTTGCAAATAACCATCCATGCCCTCTCAGGCCTCCCCATCCCTGTGGAGGGCAGGGGGCTGGATGATGCTTCCAGCAGTGCTCAGCAGCAATGAGATAGCCAGCACTGGGGGGACTTAGCCCAGAGTCAGGAGGATTTGGCCAAAGAGCCTTCTAATCACAGATCCTTTATCTGCTGCTGTTTGCCTCGTGGTGGGGTGGAGGAGACTATTGGGAGTGAAGATGCTTTGATTGCCCACTGGGGGTGCAAGGGGACAGACTGATGCTCCTTTTCCAGTTGGGTCTCCCTCCTTGTCTAGTCCTAGTCCTGTGCTGGTGAAAAGCTCTTCCAGGTCCCCTGTGGGATCACTGGGAAGTGTGGGTGCTGGTGTAGCACCACCAGTCTCTCTTCCCCCCTGCCCAGCATCCCTCAGTCCCTCTGCCCAGCCTAACTCCCCTTCTCTTCTCTGCCTGCTCCTTTCAGATAATAGACAGCGAGAACGAAGCACTGCTGGCAGCTCTCACCGAGACATTGGATGATATACAGGGAGATGACATGGGCCTGGCTGCCTTCCGAACTACGGAAGAGGGGGACACGCTCAACCATGCCTACACCTCGCCTGCCCCCTCCCCCAAACCCACCGCCCCGGTCATGGGGGGGCCGCCCCCGGCCCCCGAGTTTGATGAGCTGTCTCTAGTAAGAACCCACTTCCTACTGTTTAAGGTGGATTTGGATGAGCCCCTGATAAGCCGGCTGCATGGGTATGATAGGAAGCAAAGGTCTGAATTTTTTCATTCTAGGCTTAAAACTCTCTTTAACCGTCAATACCAAAGCATATACTTGTATTGTATACGTATACATGTTCTGCATCATTGCTGTCACCTCCATCACCATCCTCACGGGAACAAGCTGTGTGTATACAAATATATATATGAAGGGGGCGGGGGTGGGTGTCAAAAGGGTGGGGGCTGCTTTGGCAAGACCCACAGCTGCTTTTAATGGGATGTGTGGATGTGGGGCTGCCCAGGGGTCTCCCTAGTGCATCCCAGCCCACTGCCCAGGGGCAACGGTGGCTCTCCCACCTGACTGCCTCAGCTCCCTGCTGCTCTTGCAGGAGGGACAGAAGGGTCTTGGCCAGATGGGCAGACAGCCCATGCCCTCAAATTTCAGCCCCCCACCATGACTTCCATCACAACCCCCTCAGGGGCTGTGTGATCTCCAGTCCCTATAGATTTGGTGGCCAGAGCATCCATCTTGGTTCCCTTGTGATGCTGGGACTCCAGCCCCACTCCCTCTCCCAGCCAGGACTAACTGGCAGCATTTGGTGCAAACCGCCACCTTCCCTGGGAGGTCCTGTGGGACAGAGGCACCCAGTCTGCTCCTTCTTGGGGCTCATGGTCCCCACTCGGGACCCCCAGCCTGGCCTCGGGGTCTCCCCAGTAGCGGAGGCTGTGGTGGGGAGGGGTGACATCCAGTGGTGAGAGCGTGCATTTCCACCACCCACACCCTGCACAGGGGGGTATATATCACACACAATATGTATGTGTATATATAGGATGTATACGTTGCAGGGTTGAGGGGGAAAGGTACTGGTTGCTTCCACCAACAGGAGCTGCACGCCTAAAGCTGTGGGTGCCCAGGTTGATGTTGCCTGGCAGACCCTCAACCGGGTACCCCCAATTTTTACCACCCCTGCACCTGCCCTGGGACTCTGTGCCCACTGGCCAGTGCAGGAGCCCCAGATCTGTCTCCTCTGTGCAGTCCCCCAGCGCCTACGCAGTCGTCTTGCTGTTGTCACTTTTGGTTGTTAGCATAACATGGGTGGAATATGAAATGCTGTTGCTGGGTGTGGGGTTTGGTTGTATTTTTGTTCCCTAACCAAAAATTATTTTGAGTAGAAGAAAAATGTTATTCTGACCTGGCCATCATAAGTGATGGTACTGTGGGTAACCCAGGGAAAACCCCACTCCCACCACTGTTGGGAGTGTGTTGGGGAAGATCTTCAACAGGTCCCACATAGCTTGCATCTGGAAGATGCCTTGAAATCTCATTAATGAGTCGAGGCCCTCTCTGGATTTTTTGGATAAATGAGCCTTGTGCAGGAACCCAACCAAGGTGTCCAAACCTGCCACTCATGTCAATGTAAAGTCTCTGGGTAACAGAGTAGAATGGAGTGTGAAGTTTGGATTCCACATCAGCTCCTGTGTGTCTTACGGAGTGGGGGTGCCCCTGGGAAGTAAATTCCTCATGCCTCCACCACCCCAACCTGCTTGGGGGTAGGTAGATGGCCCTGGAGCCACTGGGAAGTGGGAAGCGCCTTCTTGCCTTTTTGGTTTTCCTCCCTCATTTTTTTGGCTCAGATGCTCAGCAATAGATGTGCCCAGCACAGGCACAAGCCAAGGGGCTGTGGCCCCAATGGTGCTTTCTCTTGCCCTTGCTGTGATGCCGACTCTTTTTCTTGACGCTTCTCTTTGCAGCTGAAGAAGTTGCTCCTCTCTCCATCGCATGTGCCTCTGAACTGTGAGGCTCAGCGGGATGGGAGCGCCCGGCGCCCGGGGACCCCTAAGTCTCGACCTGCAAGGCCCTGCACAAAGGTAATTCCTCGGCAGGTCGAGATCGAGCCCATCCAGTGCTCATGTCTCAAGAACCATCCTAAAGGAGGTCACTGAAGGATGGTGTTGGGGAGTGCAGGTAGCTTCTGAGATGGGCCAGTGGCTAGGGACAGCTGGAGATCATCACCACTGGAGTTCCCGTCACTATCTGTGTGGGGGCTACAGTCCAGGCTCTGCAAAACCTTGGGGTTTTGTGCTGGGATGAAAAATGTCTCTATCTCATTTGGAGGCAGCGGGGTCAGGCTTCCCTGAGTGCTGGACTGTGAAAGCCCCATGTGCTGTCTGGTCACACCCTCACTCCCTCCCCACTGACTGACAGCCCAAGCTGGGAGCCATCGGCCGGGGAGAGCTGCTGTGCTGCAGAGCTGACCCCGTCATATAAGATAATCTGAAACCCAGCAGAAGTTGCCATCAAAGATTTTTCTACTTGGCTCATGGTAATTGTGTGGTGCATTAAGCCTGGCAAATTATATTGCCTGGGAAAAGCAGCAAATCCTTGCCAGGGAGAAGGAGCATCATTGCGTGCCAGCTGTTGGAGGGGCAGCACTCAGGGCAGTTGGGCTGCTGGCCCTGTGTGCCTGGGTGGAAACCCCCTGGGGCTGGTACCTAGGAAGGTTGGGATGCTGATGGGTCAGACCTGGGGCTTGAGGATGTGGGGTGGCTCTGTAGGCTTATCTCCCCATGCCTGGTACTTGTATCAGGTTTTGGTGCAGGGCTCAGGACTGACTTTCTCTTCTCTCATCTCTGAAGGTGGAGGGTCCCCGGGACAGGAGGGCGAGTGTCCCACAGGCACAGAGCCGCAGCTGCACCGAGCTGCAGCGGCACCTCACCTCCACCTCTCCCTGCCCCCAGACCAAAGCCCCCTGGGTGCCTGAGGAGTGCCCCAGTGGCCACCACCACTCGTCCCCAGGTGACTGTGCCCATCATGAGGACGACAGTGACTCCAGTGAGGACTCTCTGAGCTCCAGTGGCTCCATGACCCCATCCTCCTTGGTGGAGGATGGCTCTGGCAGCCAATTCTCCTGCAAGGTGGAGATGCATTCGGTGGTGGAGCTTATCCGCTACATGCACACCTACTGCCTACCGCCACGGAAACTGCCTGTCCGTGATGCCGCTGACACCAAGCCCCAGCCTTGCAGCAGCCCCTTCAAGAGAGCCAAACCAGACTGCTCTGCACAGCTGGGCCCTCCTGGCAGTGCCCAGAGCCAGCCGGGCTGTGCCTGGCAGGCAGCCGGGGCCTGTAAGAAGCCTGGAGCATCCTTCTCCATCCTGAAGGAGCTGCTGGCGCGGGATCTGCTGTGTGATGTGAGCAAGCCATACCGCTTGGGCAAGCCCGTGTATGCTGCCCTGGCCCAGCCGGCAGGCTCCTGCTCCCCTTTGCCACAAGCCCATGATGGGAATGATGCTGGTGGGACCTGCACATCCAGAGCCAAAACAGCACCGGAGAAGGGTGAGCCACGGCAGAGCACCAGGGCTGAGGCAGAGACACCCCGGGAGATGGGTGGCCTCGAGGACGATACTGGGAAGCATATGGGCACCCCAGGCTCAGTCCTGGGGAAGGTGGCCCGCAAGCAGGAGAGCACTGTTTACGCCGTCCGCCGGTCCAAGAGACTCAACCCTGAGCTTGGCCACTGGCTTTCCTTCCTTGACGAGCCACCCCCTGAGCCCTCTGTCCTCAGGGAGGCAGGGGACAGCCACAGCCCCCAGGATGCCTGCAGAGAGCCTGCTCCATGCCCAGCACTGGAGGGCTTCACCGAAGAGCCCGCAGCTGAAGTGGAGGTGGGGGGCACGGCACCACCGGCAGAGCCTCAGCCCCTGCTCCTGGGCCCCCCGGGGGATGGTGAGGTGGGCTATGGGGCTGAGACTCAGCACTGTGCCCCCCTGGAGCAAGCAGGTGAGGGGGCCTGGGGGCTGTCACTCTGCTTTCCCCTCCCAGGAGTGCCCCCATTGCCTGTGGTACTGCCTGTGCTATCCCTGCTACGGGTGAGAGCCACTGGCTGAGCACCTGGCACCCATCTGGCAGTGAAACTGTGAACGTCCCCAAGCACAGCTAAGCCCTGACCAATGAGATCACTGGCTGTGAGGTCCCATGCATGGGGAGCTGGGAGCCTGTTCTGGTTTTTTAAGGGTGCAGGTCAATCCATGGGGACCTTCTTTCTCATTCTCCCCACCCTTATAACCAAATGGAATCACTGTAGTGCTGACCCAGCAGGGAGCGGGCTACCCCATCCCTCCAGGTCCCTCTTCCCCACAGGCTTGCCTGGTGCCTGGACACAGGGGTTCAACTGCACCAGATCCCCCAGACTGCAGCTACCTTTTTAATTTGCTAGCATAAATGCTTTATGAGGACATTTGGCTCAACCCTGGCAGTGTTAGCCCTCCTATAGATGCTGCTGTCTCAGAGGCAGACAAAGCCCACAGTCTGCAGCCCCCAGCCAGGTCAGGGTGGGCAGAGGGGCCCCAGATCCCACAACGAGAACTGTGGGCACTGGAGGAAACATGGCTCTGCTGGTAACCCTACTTCTCTCCCTGCCTTTCAGAAACACCTCGGTGTCTCACGCTGTCTTTGGCACAAATGTAAGTGTGTGTTGGTCTAAATGAATGGTGCTGGGGCTAGAAAGCCACCTTGGCTTGTCTGGTTGGGTGTGCATTTGCCCATGTGAAGCTGCTTTTGCAGAGCAGACTGAGCCGTGCAGCTGGGCTGAGGCTGTGGGAAGCCGCAGCCATTGCTTGGGTGAAAGGAGCTCAGAGACCCCCATGCCTAGGGCAGGGCATTTCTGCATGCCCGGGGCTCTGGCTGGGATGGGGAGGCCACCATCCCTCAAACCCCTCTGAGTGGTTACTCCATCAGGCACTAGCCATGGTGTGTAGGCAGCATTTTCACAGCTTCCTGTTGGGTTTTGAGATTGTGGTTCACCTAAAAAATTTCTCCATATTTTCTGCTCTTCTCCAGTGACCCAGCCTTTGGGAAGAGAAGCTTTGAGCCGATGCTGACTGTGGAGCTGTGTGGGACAGCAGGTAGGATGGACTTTTAGTTTTTTATTTTTGAAAAAATCCTCTCAGAGACGGGGCAAATTTACCCTTAATTCAGTCTGTAGACACCAACTACAGCTGAGTCCAGCCAAGGGAGCATGTTCATCCCCTGGCCCAGGACCCCCACTCTGCACCACAAACACAGAAGTTTTATTGTGCGCTGTCTCCACATCTGAGTACTGCGAGCAGCTCAGGGGGGAAGCATTTGGGATGGAGGGGCTGTTCAGGGGTCCCTTGCATGAGCCAGGAGGGAAGGGAGAGTTCTCTGGTCCCAGCTGGGATCAGGCATCCTTTTCCCCCAAGTGCCAGTGCATGAGGCTGCAGGGGCCAAGCATCCTCCTCCCTCAAGGTCTGGTGCTGGGGTGGGACAGGGCAGGATGGCAGGGGCAGAGCTGACTCCTGCCCTTTGTTTGGGGGGGGTTCAGGTCTCACGCCACCCACCACTCCACCGTATAAGCCTGCCGAGGAGGACCTGTACAAGCCAGACATTCCCCAGGAGCCAGGGAAGGAGGACAGGACGGCCCCCAGCCCTGGGTGTGCAGGGGATGTGGCAGCCTCCCGGAAAGCCCCCAGGAAGCACCCTGAGAGGACAGAGCTCTTCGCCCACCTGAGCCGAGCCGCTGGGCGCCCCACGCTCCCTGAGCAGCAGGGTGTGCTCAAGCGACCCTTCTCCCGCTCCTTCGGGGACCACGACTACTGCCAGGTGCTGAAGCCCGAGGCTGCCCTGCAGAGGAAGGTGCTCAAGTCGTGGGAGCCCCCGGGCCAGGTGGAAATGGAGCACAAAAGGAGGGTCCCGGACGCCCACTACCAAGGGCTGGACCTCAGCAGCAAGGATGCGGGTGGCGAGATGCTGTGGAAGGATGGTGTCAAGCAGCTGAGAGACCAGGAGATCAGAGCCAGCTTAACAAAGCACTTTGGCTTTCTGGACAGTGCTCTTGATGATGAGGACATGGTCTTCTGCAAGACCCCCGAGTACGACACCGTCTTTGAAGACAGCTGCAGTGAGAGTGGCTCCCCTGTGGAGGAGGAGGAAGAAGAGGAGGAGGAGCACGGTGACACCAAGCTGTGCCTGAGGAGAAACCCCTTTTCCAGGACCAGTTTGCATTACTGTTCTCGGAGCAGGTCCAGCTCGGGGTCTTCGTGCTGCCGGTCCCGATCACCCGCAAGCAGACGCACCTTCAGGTACAGGGGAGCCATGGGGAGGGCACTTGGAACCATTCTTGCCCCCTGCATTTTTGCCCCAGTGTGTGGCAGCCCCATCTCTTTCTGCTCTTCTTGCCCAACCAATAATGCTAATTAATGAAAGAAAAAATATTTAAATAATCGGTACTACATCAGCAGCTGCTGCAAACATCAGCCATGGCCTGAGAAAGCAGTACGGGGGAAAGCAGCCAGGGGTTTCCACGGCTTCAGGAGTGAAGGGCATGGTCAGGGGCCAGAGCTGAGTGCCAGCTGGGAACCCCCTCCAGCACCTATCAGAAAGGACTTCCCTGTGTTTCCAGATCTCCATCTCTCTCTAGCTGCTGGTGCTGCTGCAGTCACCATGTGCCTCAGATTCTCTTTGATGTCTGAAGCTTTCCCCATCGGATTCCTCCCACTCCCTTGGCTGACCTCCTCTTCCTCGCTTCCCAGGTGTGAGAACAGCGAGCAGTGTCAGGGCAGGAATGGGCACCAGGGCCAGCTGGAGAAGAAACGGGAAAAGGCCATCGTAAGTGAGCAGGGACCCCACCCTGGGATAAAGCAAACCCTAGCCCTCAGTTCATCTGCTCCAGAACAGCAGCAGCAGAGCCCATTAGCTTGGGCTTCAGCATCCCTGGGTGTGAGATCAGTGTTAAACAAGGACATGGGGGTGGAGGGGGGAAAGAAAACCCAACATGAAGCAGAAGCTGCTGGCAACTGGCAATACAGTCTTTGGCACAGAAATGCCCAGAGCATCCTATGTTGATGCTGCAGTGCTGTTGGCATTGGTGATTAGCAGGGTGAACTGGGGAATCCCTGAAGCTGCTCAGTTGTTATAGGTGCAGTCCTGCTGCAGAGGCAGCCTCATGCACCAGGGACCCAGTTTGTGCCTACGGACGAAAGCTGGGTGGGAGGTGGGTGTGCTGGGAAATAACTTGGTCCTCTGTACTGCTGTGCACACACAAACACACACACACACACACACACACACACACACACATACACACACATTCCCCTCTGGGACTTTTTTTACTGCAATGCAATTGAAATTTGCCCCTGGCAATTCTTGGGAATATTTCCCATCATCTTCACCAGAAGAAGCTATAAAAGCTGCAGGAATGCAGGAGAAATGTCAAAGACAAGAATGGGGGGAGTGGCTGCTTCAGCCTGGATATAGCTGTGCTCTGCAGTAGTGGTGTCCTGAGCATGACACCTGTGAACCAAATGGAGCAGAGATGGCCAGACCCTGGAGATGTCGAGCCATGGCCACAGTGGCATTGCCCTGCTACAGCCTGGTTCTCAGTGCTGCCTTGCAGGGCACCTCGATGGCCCCACATTTCCAGTGCTTGTTGGCAATGCGGATGTGTGGGGTCCCGTACCCTGAAACCTTTCACTTGCTTTGGCAGGGGGAAGGCCGGGTGGTGTATATCAGAAATCTCTCCAGCAGCATGAGCTCCAGCGAACTGAAGAAACGCTTTGAAGTGTTTGGTGAAATCGTGGAGTGTCAGGTCGTGTCCAGGACTAACAGGTGGGTGGGAAGCAAGGTCTGGAGCTCCAGTGTCTGCAGACAACCCCTCTCCCCAGCAGCACTGCCAGGTGGTGCCAGATCACCCCTGCATCCAGCTGTGGTGTGCAAGGGATGTGGTTGTGCCAGTGGGATGACATGTTCTGTGGGGCCTAGTGCATCTTGAATTGTTTCTCTGGCTGCCCAGGGGGGATAAATACGGCTTCATCACCTACCGGTACTCAGAGCACGCCGCCTTATCTCTGAAGAACGGCACCTCGCTAAGGAAGAGGAATGAGCCTTCGTTCCAGCTCAGCTCCGGTGGCCTTGGGCACTTCTTCTGGACCAGATACACTGACCTGGGTAAGAAAGCAGGAGCTGCTTTTTCCAAAGTGTCTCGTTTATCAGCACACAGATGTAATGGTACATAGCTCTGATGAACCCTAGTTACCCAAGGATCCTGAATATCTTTAGATGCTGCAGGAAAATCCCTATGGCTTATGTAGCTGCTCAACTCAGTCAGATGGCCTGGGAAACTGGGGAGAGAAAAGAAAAGCGACTAGTGCCAGGACCCAAAGCGTGTTGGCTGCAAAACATAGCATCACAGCCCAGTGCTGCTGGGTTTCAGCTGACCACAACTTGTCCTGTCTTCACTGTATTTCTACACAGCACTGGATGCTTTCCAGCAGAGCAGTCCCTTCCCACTTGTCAGAGAAAGCAGTCAGCAACATCTGATTGGCCCAAGTGGTGATCTGGGTGGTTTGCTGCTCTGCAGGGCAGATTCACCACACTGGACATGCACTTCTGAGCCAAGATGATGGCACTGAAATGTGCGGTGGCTGAATTAACTCTTCCTGTGTTGCATAGGCTTCTGCAAGACCTCCTGCCTAACTTGGCAACTGTATTAACCAGGGTCTCACTGGAGCCTGTACCTCCAGCTGTGGTGGGGCTGCAGCCTGAGCTGAGGGACAGGAGTGAAACCCTGTGCTAGTCCTGCAAGAGAAGTGTAATCTAGACCTCATCCTGTCTTTGTTGCTATGATCTTCAGGTGTTTGATGAACACTGCACATTTATTTCTGTACCCTCTGCAGGGGGTGAAGTGTTCTAATATCCCACTTCATGCATGAGAGACTGAGGCCCATGATATAAAGCCTTGTGTCTTGACTTACCTCTAGACACCCAGTCTAATACAAGTACTGCCTGATCTTAGAGCAGTTTCTAATAATACATTGACTGCTCAGAGCAGCAATCCCTTTGACTTTGTCTGTGGGTGCAAATGCTCCTTGTTCAGCTAAATAAATCCCAGGACATCTCATATTGAGCACAGAGAAGATAGATAACAGATAGCAGCACCCCGTGGTGAATATGTCAGCAGGTAGCTGTGCAGTGCTGTGGTGAGAAGGGCCAGGGCTGCCCCCCCTGCACAGGAGAACCCCCTGTCTGTGCTCCTCACCTGCAGATTGCTGCAAGGCCAGCCTTGGCACACAGCCAGGCTCATTCCTAAAACCCTGCTTGGCCTGGTACAGGATGAGACAAGCAGTCCACAGGCAGAGGTGAAATGCAGCTGTCCCACTCCTGGCTCATCTGGAAACAGACACCCAAAAAGGATGAAGCTGCTATTAAATTAAACAGCCTTATTTCTGGCATTAGCTGACTTTCACAGGCTTTGCCAAGGTACTGTTTTTGCAGTGTCCAACAGAGGGCTGGGGAGCACTGGAGGTGGGCACCCCCTCCCCCCTTGGAATCCTGCTGCATCCCGGTTTGTGCACTGGGTGCCTGTGATGTGTGACCTGCTCGGCTGGGTGCTGCTGCAGCCCCTCTGCCCAGCAGCTCCTGCTTGGTGGGGGACAGATGGCACCATCCCCACTCCCTTTTGCCATCACCACCTTGTCTGGGCTGGCGTGCCTGTAGCGGGGGAGTGAGCGGTGCCTCGTCGTGCCTCACTTTCCCTCCCTGCTCGTGCCCTGCTCCCCTGACCCAGCAGCCCTATGTCCCTGTTATTCGCAGATTGCAGCGTGGAGGAGTCCTCCCCAGCTCCAGTGAAAAGCAAGTATGAGACAATGGATTTCGACAGCTTGCTGCAGGAGGCCCAGCTAAGCCTGCATCGGTAACAGCCTTAACCTTGGAGGAATACCTCAATACCTCAGTCAAGGCACTTCCAATATGTTTACGTTTTCAAAGAAATTATTCAGTCTATGGAAAGCGAGCGAGAGCGAGAGAGCGAGAGCACGCACGCGCGAGAGAGAGACTGCTGTCCCTTCCGATCAATGTTTACATTGAACAAAGCTGCTTCTGTCTGTGAGTCCCCATGGTGTTGATGTCTCACTGCCACATGTTAGTCCCCCCTGCTTCTGACTGGTTGTTTTAGGGTGAGCCTAGGAGCCCGCCGGGCCTTCTCCCCCCTCCTATCCCTCCCCCTGCCGCCCCGTGCTCCAGCCGTGGAGTTGCAGCTGTGTTCACCATAACATTTTCTTGTCCGTAGTGTGTGATGATGAAATTGTTAATTGTGAATAGAATCAGGATTATAAACTAATTTTTAATAGAAGAGAAAAAAAAAAAGTATATACTTAAAAAAAAAAAGTATTTATGGCTCAGATGTACTGTAATTCAGATTTATTGTACCGCTTCCTTGATTTTTAACTATGCACTGTAATGAGGCACTTGCCACTAAGCAAATGGTGGGTCAGAGCAGAGTCACGGAGCTGGCACTCACCTGCTGGCCGTGGAGGCCCCTGCCTTCTCACTGGCAAACTTGGGTGCTTGGTGGTCACGTTGGGCTTGCCCACTTTGCTGTCAAAGCCATTCTTCTTGCTCGTGTGGCCCCAGCCCCCACCCAGCTGGCTTGTGGCACCCAAATGCTGAACTCAGTCCTGGGGTATGATGAAGCCGGCGAGCAGTGGGGCACTCCAGCCCCGTGCCACTCTTACTGTGGGGCTTTGCAGGTGTGAAGCAGAGGGGTGGTAGAAGGAGCCGCTATCTGGGGTATGGAGTACCGATGCCTGCCAGTCAGTACTGCTCCAACCCCTGCCTTTGGAGCCTGGAGAGGGGCGTTGGGGCGCCAGAGCTGGCCAGGCTTGATCCGGCAGGTCCTGCTGGCATAGCCTGGGGAACAGGTGCCTCCAGGTCTCTGTGAGGGAGCTGGCTTCTCTCTGGCTCCTTGGGTGGCTGGGAGGCCAGCCGGGCTGAGCGACTTGCTCGCCACTCACTTCCGCCCCCTGCAAAGCAAGTGGGGTGAGACCTGCCTGTGATCCCCGCCTGGCAGCCAGCCCAAATTCCAGAGAGGCAGAGCCGCACCAAATGCCCTCTCCAGCCAGCGCCTGTCCACACCCTGCCCCGTTCCTGATAAGCCATACACGTCCCTAGCACACAGGTGGCACCCAGAATTCATCCCCCATGCCAGCCAGTGCCCTGTGGCACTCTTGCCTGCTCTGCCTCTAACCAGGGGCCCTCAAGGTTGCAAGGTAGCACTGGATTTCAGGCATGCTTAACCACCTCCACCCCAAAATCTGCTTGCAAGCTCGCCTCCTTCTCTGAGTGAACTGGGAAGGGGAGAGAGTGCGGCACCAGCTGGAGCAAACCCCACCGTGAGCTGGCCAGACAGCAGGAATCTCAATGCTCCTCAAGCCATTGCCATCATCTCCATTTATTTTTCAGACCCAGAGACCACTAGGGATTCAGCCATCCTATGTAGATAGAATATTATAGCCTTAACTCTGCCAATAGATAGATTAGAGTCTCCTGAGGTCTCCCCTCTACATGATTTAGAGGTTTTACTCTCTTTTTCCTGGTGTGGGTACTATTTCGTTTGCAGGGAGAATGACCAAAGCCTCTGAAATTGCAGGAGATGGGATGCCAGGAGCTCGCACGCTGCCCAGGTGGCCCTTGGCCTCAGGGCTGTGAGTGCCACTGGTCTCCAGTGGGAGCAGGAGTGCCGGCAGCACCAATACCAGCACAGTCACCTGGCCATTATTTCCCTGCTTTCAGGGAAGATGTGGTTCTGACGACACGCAGCCCGGCAGTGCCAGGGCCCACAGGCCACCATGGGTCCTCAGCCTGCCATTGGTGACGATCAGCGTCAGGGAACAGTCCTTGTGCCATTTCAGTCTCAGCAGCAAGATTCCGCGTCTCTCCTGCTGCAAGCTCCCCCACTTCTCCTCCAACCTTAGCAAACACAAGTGGCTCTGGCTGAGACTGAGCATCTGCTATTGGCAATTGCCTCATTGTAGCTTTGCCTTTTTCTGTCCTAGTATTTCCTCACAACGATGATGTTTACATGTGATTGCTATAGAGCTTATTGTAGAATGTATATAGCGACACATTTAGGGTGGGTAGTACTGTCCTGTGCTGTGCTGATGTTTTTAAGAAAACGATCAACCCAAAAAAAAAAGAAAAAAAGCAAAGTAAGTGGAATTCTTCCATCTCCCACTCAGCTGGGAGCACCGAGCCCCCGTGGCCGGGCCCCACTGGGGATGCATCAAGCGTGGCAGAGGTTAGAGCTAGTGCAGAGCTGGGGGGCTCTGGAGCTGAAGGATGTCTTCTCCTGGGGGGGGGGGGGCACTCAGTCGCTTCCCAAGCATTGGTTTCAGTGCACCCAGAGAGAAAATTTCAGGTTGTTTTCCTGTGGCTAGGCACCCCAGGTCGGTTCACAGCCCCTGTCCATGCCCAGCTTCTGGATATCAAGGCCAGTGCTTGGGAAGGGGAGGGCTCGCCCTGCACAGAGACGATCAGTACTGTACCTGCAGGGTAGGAAGAGATGCAATAAGTGGTCTTTGTGGTGCCTGAAACCTATAAGTGGGATTGGGTGGGATTTATTTGGTTTTGGTTTGGGGTTTTTTGTTTTATTCTTTTTTCCCCATTAAATTGGGATGATTAACTTTCCCTCTTCCACAAAAAAAATTTCTGCAGGACTTACACACTGTGTAAGAGGAGTGCAAGGCACAGAGGCAGAAATGTCACTGGGGCAGCCCTCTGCCACTGCCTGCGCCTGCCAGCCCATCACTGCAAGTGGCAAAAACAGGGAGGGCATCTTCTGTCTGCTCTGGGGACACCTGCTGCCTGCTGTGGGGACACCTGCTGCCTGCCCCTGGGCTTGCCCTTGCTTTTAGGACTAGGTGAAAGTGGAGGGTGTTCAACTCAACAGGCACAGGGCTGCTGGGTTTAATGTCCCTCACATGGGGTTTGTGGTGAAAAATAAGTGTCCAATTGATTTCATAATTAATTTTATTTTTAACATAAAGGTGTCTTTAGCTCACGGTGCTTGGGTCTGCAAAAGAGCAGCAAGGAGGGCTCAGGCACAAGGGGCAGGTGGGAGCTTACTCCCTTAGCAGCCTGGGACTGTTTCAGATGCTAACAGGAAACTGGCCAGGAGCAAAGCAATGTCCAGGCAATGCCTGGGAGGCCAGAGGCACCCGGAGCTGCTGGGGAATGGGGATCACCACCCCAACAAGAATTGTCTTTACTCCCCAACCAGCCTGTGGCATCGTGGCAGGTGCCCCACTGTGGGTGCAGCTTGGAGCTGGGCACCACAAAAAGGGAACCCTTGCCCCGCGACAGCCCTGGAAAGTTGCTGCCCCCTGCCAGGGCTGGGGCTGCGGAGCATGTGGGAGTGCTGCTTCAAAGAGAACCTGGGAGCAAAAGAGTGTGTTATGGTAGGCAATAAGTGAGGAGGAGATTAATTTTTTTAAAGATATATAACTATAGAATGTCCCCCAAGTTTCCTGAAGGTACTATGGGGAAATGCTGAATGTGAAGAGTTTTGTGATAAAATGCCCCTTTGCTTTTTTTGCACTGATTCACCCCAGAAAAGCTTGTTGTTCAGGGTATGGTTAACTGGGTTTCTGACTGGAAACCAGTGGGTTCCTGGGGCTGTGGGGGAAGGAGCAAATGTTTCTGAGTGTCTGGGCTGAATGCAGAGGACAATCATGGGTTTTAGGCTCAAAGCTGCCCCAAAGAAGAGACGTATCCTGATTCAGAGTCAGCGCAGCTGCCTCAGCTGCACATCTGTAGCAAAGTGGCAGCTCCATCACCATGTTAGTTTTCAGTGTCTGCTTTCAGCAGTGGTCCATGGAAAGGAGTATTGCAATTGCAGACCAGCACCTTTTTTTAAAATTATTATTATTTTTTAAAAAGTTTATTTAATGTTTTCAGGGTTGGGTTTTTTTTTTCTTCTTGGAGGTGTGCTGAATACTGAGATAAACCATCGTTCATAGCTGAACCCAGACACCCTTTTTTTTCCAAGCGTCAGAAGTCCCATCCTCGACAATCTCAAGCAATATCAAGCCCAGTGCTGAGTTCCATTCCCTTTCCATTCCCAGGGGCTGGGGCTGGTGGCAGCCTGGCTGCAGTGCCCAGGGCTACAGTGCTGAGCTGAGAGCCACACTGCAGTATATACCAGGTTGGGGAGGGATTGTGTGTGTGCCTGTGTGAAAGACAGAGAAAGAAGAAATTGATGCATTTCTTGAGAAAGGTGTAAGAATTTCACCCAAAAAGGGGCACATCTGCTTTGTTATTTATAAAAAAAAAAAAAAAAAAAGTAAAATTCTGTCTTTTTCTTTTTGTCTTTTTTTTGTTTTGTTTTTAAGTAAAAGGACACTGCTAATAATTATTAGGGGCCAATTCTGCCTCCTTCCTCGTGCCGAGTAAGTACTACTTTACTCTGCAATTTTCTACTTGCAGAGGAAGTAAATGTAGCAGAATTGCTCCCTCTGTGATTAAGAATCAAGTTTTTAGTCTGTTGTGTTTGTTGGGTTTTTTTTAATTGGTAGCAGTTTTTTATATTTCACTTATTTTTTTTCCCCAGTTCCGTTCCGTTGTGTCCTTATTTATGTAATATACTTTAACCTTAAAAGATGGCATTGATTCTTATGCCTTTGCTTTATTATTATTGCTATTATTTTTAAAAAAAGAGATTTATTTCTAGTGTGATTTAACTGTCTACCTTCTAAAATGAGAGAACGTTTTCTTGTATTTTTACATTGTCAGATTCTATAGTTTCATAGATAATTTAACCAAATCGCTCAATGTATTCTCTATATCTATCCAGTGGGTATAAAAGTTCTATTTTAAATTGTGTAAATACTTCAGAACTGGCTTCTTTTTCCAGACTCCCCTGCCGCGGAGTTACTTGTTTACATCAAAAAGACTGTAGAATCTCTACGCTCATGTACTGTAAATAGTGAAGTGATCTGCCTATAACTAAACGATAACATATATACTATAAAGTGGAAAGAAAATCAAAGGAACAAGTCTGTGCTGCGAATGCTTTAGTTCACTAGTGCAAGCCCGCTGTGGGAGGACGTGGTTTGCTTTGTGGAGGTGCAATCCAGCGTCTGCCTGCAGGGTGCTGAGGGCACAGCCAGGGTTAGGGAGGTGGCAGAACCCCCACCCCCAGCTCGCCCACACCAATGCTGCCTCCCTGCCAGGGATGTGACTCCCATGGGGCGATATCCCAGCGTATCGCTATTTGAAGTGTGGCTCCTTCCATTTAACTTGTGCAGGAAAAGGCTGGGCTTGGCAGTCTGGATTTCAGGGGTGGTGCTGCTGCTACAAGACCCATTGCAGAAGAAGCCCCCCAGACTGGGAGGGTTAAGAATGAAGTGGGACACACACACCTCAAATTTGGTTGAGTGCGAGACAGAGAGCAAAGGGCTGGATTGCAAGAAAAAGTGTGTGAAAGACTCCAGACGGTGCTGGAGATACCCTACAGCTCAGGATGGCACCTGGATAGTCCCTCCAGGACCAGGACAGAGTTCCCCCAGGAGCCAGACTGCTCTCCATGACACATGGTCAAGGTGGCAGAGCCACTCTTTCCCAGCACAGGGTGTCCTGGATATTGTGGGAGTCCAGGCTGTGGAAGGTTTGGGGTGGAAAGCACAGACAACGGGCAGGAGCAGGGGGGCAGCTCCCCCACAGCATCCAGTGCACAGCGATTCAGTGCCAGCCATGGCCTCTGTGAGAGCTCACTCGGCTGGAGATGTTGCACTGAATTTATCTGGAGCACGGTGTGGTGATGCTGCTGGGTGGGAGGACCTCAGCAGCCCCAGAGGAGGAGGTCTGCAAGGTGCTGAGATGTTCTGGCTATTTTTTTTACAGCCAATTTGCACCAATTTAGGCAGCTGCCCTAAACCTGCCCATCTCCAGTGCAGCACAGCCCACAGGAGCTCATTTTGGGTACCCCCACCCAACCACAGAATCAGAACCAGGCTCCAATCCAAACCCAGCCCCTTGTCCCTGTCACTGCCGTACCCTGAGTGAAGAACTATCAGGAAGCCCATTGCCCTGCTGTTTTTCAAAAAATCAGGCTTTAGAGCCACCAAGCAGGAATATTTTTCTAAGATCCATCAGGTCACAGTGATGCTGCCAGTGCCAGGACAGATTAAACCACAAAATCCCAAGGAGGAAATGTGGGGGATGTAGCACAGACAGCTGGTGGTTGCAAGCAGGAGCAGAAGCAGGGCAGTGGGGTCCCCAGCTGATAGGGCTTCAGAATGGAGGAGTGACACACAAAGCAAAGCTCTGCAGGGAGGCAGGGGCAGAGCAGCAGGTCCTTTAGTGCCAGGAATAACTTCCAGCCATTTGGGAAGAAAAAAACCTAACAATGCAACAGTCTTCATTTTGGTATCACAGATGGGTGCTGCTTTTGTAGCAGCTCATGCAGCTGCTTTCCAGCTGCTGGAGGGAAGGGAGGTGGCGATACCTCCCGTGCTAGGCACACCTGCCTTCCTGGATAGGAAAATAAGTCAGTAACAGGCCTCTGTAAATAGGCACAGCTATTGTTGCTGACCCTGGATGGCTGGCACCTGGCCAGCAGCATGGGCAGCAGGCTTTCCCACTCCCTCCCCACATTTGCATCTCCTTAAGGCACCTGCAGCTCCCGCCTCCTGTGTGTCTTTAAATGTTGGTGGAGAGGCTTCTCCAGGTGCTGCTGGTTTTGGTTTCTGCAATCTGTGTTCCCTCTCTCTCTCTCCCCCTCAGTCCTTGGCTGGATATGTTTTCATTTTTCATCCACTGCTTCCAATTACCTTTTCAAACTCAGACTTGGACCCTGTGTGTTTCTCAGCAGCCTCCTGCAGGTAAGAAGGCACTATCCTCTCCTCACCAGCTTCTCTAGCACTAATTCTGCTTCCTCCAAACCCCACCACACTGCTGCCTCTGAGGGAGCATTTTCAGCTCCCTGTGGCTTAGGCTCTTGCTGCTTGTGGTGCACAGTGGGCCACAGTTGCCAGTGGCTGAACAGATCCTTTGAGGACAAGAGCAACAGCAGTGTATCTGCCCTGGCAGCAGCTGCGACGAGCAAGGTGTTGGTGTGGGGCTCTTAGGAGGCAGCTGGCTCTGCACAGCAGTGCTGGGGGATGTTTGCTTCTCTTTTCTAAGGGTCTGTTTCCCTTTCAGCCCAACATCCCCAAGGATCTCTCCTTGCTCCTGCAACTGTGCTTTGCTCACTACGAGCAAGCAGCTGCCCAGGCAGAAGTTGAGTGCAAAAGGACTATCAGACGGCTGGAGAGAGCAAGGCAGCTCAGGTTTGCCAGGACAAGCCTCTGCCTGCCTGCCACTCAACAGCCTGTGGAGCAGAATATTACACCTCCCTTTAGTAACAGTTTAATAACAGCAATGATTTTGGAGGAGAACTGTCCACACAGCAGTATTCCACACAAGTGCACGGTGTCTCAGTAACCCCTGAACCATCATAGGCTGACTGACCATGCAGAACTTGCTAGAGGAGGGCACAGAGAGTAGTGAGATTGTCCCAGACTCTAGCACGTGCTGTCTGTCATCTGCGTTCAGTTGCACTGGTTTTGGATCACTCAAAGTCTTCATTGCAGTGGGTCTGCAAAATAGCAATGTCTGCTGGAGAGAGCCAGGGAAAGGATTTGGTTCTCCACTCCTAAATGGCAGTTTTCCTGGGTGAAAGCCCTGGCTTTCATCACCACTACGATCTCCATTCATCACTGCCAACTATTGAAAGTCAGGTCTGGGCAGCAACTCAGCAGTCCAAGAAGAAAAGACAGTTCATGCCATCCCCCTGGCAGTCCCCAGCACACAAAGGTGATGGAAGAAGAGACACTCCAGGCATCCTCACTCTTGGGGTTCAGTTCACCTTCATGTTTACTTCCAGGAAACAGAAGTCCAGTTTTGCACTGTGGGGTTTTTGCAATGAAAGCCAGGCAGCACTGAAATACTGTCATATTTCAATTACATAGAAAAAAATAAATGCAACTGGCATCTACTATTGCTCTCTCCATTATGCTTCTTGTATAAGCTCTGTTCCTGCTACTGAATTTACCCTCCTTTCAGTGCTGCTGTTGGGAGTGCCCCCATGTAAGTGTAGCTGTGAGGCCAAAGAGAAGGGTTAAAAGGCCTTTTTGCCATGAGGGCTGCCTGCAAGCAGCCCAGGAGATACTAGCAGATGATTTACAGTGGCTCTTACATGCAGCTTCCAGCATCTACTGACTGTCCAAACTCCTGAAGGAAAAATAAGGAAATTAATGTTTCTTCAATGATTAAGAACTTCAATTAATGAAGGGTAAAGAAGATTCATAGATTCATAGATTCATAGATTCATAGATTCATAGATTCATAGATTCATAGATTCATAGATTCATAGATT
>JAOEGS010019103.1:1672-27564 GCA_025447755.1 Corythornis vintsioides
GATCGGGCTGCCCTGTCGCTCTCCCTAGAGATCGGGCTGCCCTGTCGCTCTCCCTAGAGATCGGGCTGCCCTGTCGCTCTCCCTAGAGATCGGGCTGCCCTGTCGCGCCGCAGAGCCATCGTTGACAGCCATTTACCCCCGCATATCCTTACTGCCAGCAGGCTGTCCTCTGTGGCCTCGCTGTGCGCGCTCCGAGAGGCGCTACCGGTCTCGCCGCCTTTTAATCTCCTGCAGCTGCATCAGCCTCAGCCCCGGCCCCATCATCCTCTCGGCCTAGTGCGGGGAGGTGCCGGCGGTGCCCGGTCCTCACCGCTTTTCCGTAGCCGTTCCTGCATGGTGTTTGGGACTTGTACAGAGGATGGAACTACAGGCGCAAGTGTGTATCTCAAGGTAAGACACCTTTTAATGGTGTTTTTAAAAAATATTTGATTTTAAATACTCATCATGATCTCCCAGTATAAACCGAAAGTGTGTGCCTGTAAAGATTTCCTAAATCACCTTAAACAGATGGAAGTGTCTGGTATAAATCTTTGGGTTTATTTTTAAAGTTTATGAAAAATATGTTTCTGGGTCAGTGTGCATAATAGGTCAAAGATGTTTTTTGTTTGGCCTTTTGGTTGGGTATTTCTGCACGCATTGATGCAGGTTTGTTGGGGTTTTTTTCTATAAACTGTAAATATGAGTTTTAAGTGTGTATATTTTTTATTGTTGAAGCTTTGTTGAACTCTGAGTCTTGTTTTGAAACTGACCAATGTGTAAAAAACACAGAATGTTAGGGGTTGGAAGGGACCTAGAAGATCATCTAGACCAACACCCTGCCAGACATGCAATTACTTTCTTCTTCAGAAAGATAGTGTGTGTGTGATTATTGAATACATGTATTTATATAGGCATGCAAGTTGTATCAGGTACCTTAGACTTTCATACCTGACTTACATGTAAAGTAAGAGTGGCCCGCCCAGTGGGAAGTCTGCTGAGGTCTGTGTGGTTTCGCACTTGCTGCCAGGTGTTGCAGGTGGTTGACCTTTAGGATTTGCCTGTAGGTGTAAAATATTCTGTGTAGTGGTTGTGGTGGTGTGAAAAGCTTCCAGGAACAGCTGCCGTTGTACTCTGCAGCTGCACCCAGCACCAGAAGCAGTGCTGCTGTTGGAGTCAATGTGTGGTTGCTCCCAAGGGACTTGTGCATATGGAGAGAGAAAATCAATGGATATAGAACCATGGTTTTACCTATGTAATTATACAATAAAAGGAAGGGTGAGGAGCAGTGTGATGGAACCAGTCTGAAAGCAGATTCATGAGATTGGTAAAGATGGATAAATTAGGTTAATGCACAATGAAATACTGTCTCAGTTGTAGTGACCTTGTGAATAGTGCCCTCTGATTTCATGTGCTGTGTGGCAGCCATGAGAACCAAAGGTTGACAGGTGTTTGGTCTGGCCTCCCATGCCCAGGTGTGGACTACAGCTCACCTGGTAAATCTACTCATGGAAAAGCTGAATCTGCTCAGGAGGCAGTGTCATAATTTCTGCTGTGATACTGATGAAGTATTGCTGATCTTTGTGTCTGATCAGAGCTTTCACTCCATGTACTTTGTCCTTAATGCAGACAGTTTTCAGCAGCAAGATCTACATGGTGCATGACTCTAATGTATCAAGATCAGGCCTTGACTGTAATGCAAACATGCCCCCCTACCTCCCATCTTTCAGTTTGCTTTATTCAATAATTCTAGCTGCTGGTGATGTTTAATGATGCTTAATTACTCTTTGTTGATCCTATCAGGAATTTTCCTTGGGCTGGTGCAGTCATTTCTACTCCAGCTGTTTAATATTGGCTCATGGATTATTATAATTTTGAAAATATTGTAAGAGCATGGGAAATACAGGTAACAGTTAATAACCATTTTAATGCTTAATCAGGCTGAGCATTTTCATGTACATATCTTACCTGAACAGCTAATGTAGGCCAGCACTGATTCGCAATGGCAAGGGTTAGTTTCAGATTCTAGGGATCCTTTGACAATGGTGAAACAATTGACTTCTCTGGGTGTGGTCATCCAAAAATCTGGGAGGCAAAGGTATGCTGTTTAGTCACTCAGTGAATCAGATTTACCTGTTGATATGAAATGAGTTAATGAATGCATTTTAACAAAAATAACTTATTGAAGAGCAAGGTGGGAGAATTAATGTTGATGAGGCAAGATCAATTCCCTGTTGACCTCAGTTGCCTTCTTGGCTGCTTCATCATCCTGCTATGTCTGAACCCTTTGTTGAGTTTCCTGGGGCAGCATCTGCTGCATCTAACCTACATGGCTTTTCTACAATTACAGGTTGTTGTGCAACTTAGTATCCCACTGGCTAGTGGGTTGATCTGTTGCTTCTGGAAAGGGTTGTCAGATGTTGGGACTATGCAGTTTATCCCACCTTTAAATAGTTGTAGTTTCTCAAAGGAGGCTCGGGAGTGCTCATCTCCAAGACTTTGTAGGCAGCTGGTGGCTGCTGCCCTTAGCTTTGCTTGTGGTGGAAGCACATAGATGATTTAGACTTGGACTAATGCTATAGCAATTATCAACATCCACATCAGTGCTTAATCACAAGCAGGTGCCTTGAATTAATCTTGTCACTTTCTTCATGTTTACAAAGAAAACCTTCCTGGAGTCCCTCTGTATTGTAAATACTTGTGATGCAAAATACAACAAGATTGCAGTAGGTTGCACCCAGATTGACATGCTTATTCTAGGTGTAATGGGTACAGATGTTGTCTGTATGCTTTGCAGTATGGCTATCATATTTATACCAACTTTAAAACATTTTAAAGTAGTCCTAACAGATGTCCTGGAGCCATCTCTTCTCCAGGCTGTACAAAACCAACTCTTCTCAGCCTGATCCTTTTTATGGCCCTTCTCTGGACCAGGTCCAATAGGTTCATGTCTTTTTTGTGCTGAGGACCCCAGAACTAGATGCAGTCCTACATGTAGGGTCTCATGAGAGCAGAGTTGGGGAGCATAATAAAGCTTCCATTCATAGGCAGGTGTGCATGTCTGTCCTTTCCATTTGGAACCATCAATATCTAATCCTTTCTCCTGTGCATTGGAAGATGGGAAGTGCAGTAACTGTCCTCAGTTTTCACTTGAAGTATATCTATATTGTAATCTCTACTATTTCTTCTTTGTCAGCTTATTCAGAATTTGAAGTAAGTGGCTATGAATAAAAATGGTAAAGATTTCTGGAAGTTCCAAAAGACTGTGAAGCAAACAAAATAAAACTCCTCTTATAAAATATTCAGATTCAATTATTATCTTCATAGTTGCTTGAACAAAATAGGTCAGAAAGGAGCTTGTATATTTAAGTTAATAAATCTAGAAAATATAATACATAGAAAAACCTCTTCAGATCCTCTTTACAGATTAGAAAGAAGGAAAAATAGATGCCATTCTTTCACGTTCTAATGTGGGGTTTTTTTTCATATTTCAATCATGATTAATTTTGATAAGCGTCTATCTATTGTGCTTATGCTCTGCCTCTATTAGCCATTGTAGTGAGATAAATTTTTTTTACTAAAATACTTGAAAAACAAGTTGTTACTAACCTATTATGTTGTGAACTGCACGTACACATATTTGTTGGCTTTTATAATTGCAACTTAGTTAAATGATTTATACTGTTGTGAACCATTCAAAAGGCTATTATTGGCACTTGTGTCTTGTAAAATGAGCCAAAAATCATATGCCTGAAATATATTTTGGTTTTTTTTATAAATTTTGTGAGAACAGACAATAGTCTGGACCAAAGCAATAATACAGCATGGAGCCAGACAGACTGAATCCTGTGTTTGAGAGGTTATTATCCACCCTTTCCTTAATCTTCCTGTACCAGAGAGCACAGATAAGGTATTTTTAAGCTCTCTTCTATCTATTGAACAGTGGCAGTCATTCATCAGAATCTCACCATTTACTTGTCACAGGAATGATCTTGCAATATAGTCAGGAAATTTGTAGTTTGATGCTTTTGGGTTAACTGTTATTAACTGCATCAGATTTTTGGGTCAAAAGTTTGACTGACTGCATGCTTTTTTAATAAACACTTTGAAATCCTAAGGTACCCACACACACACACACAAAAAAGAGAATGTCATTATCTGAATAGCTTGATACTTTTTTTTTTTTTCTAATGCAGCACAGGGTATATGCTGGAATGACACATAGATGCTTGCATGTAAGAATGTGGTTTAAGTTCCTAATTAACATGAAAATGAAGTTCTTTGTTTTTCTTTCTGAAATATCTTTACTTTCATCCAAATATGTGTGTGGGATGCTTTTATTTAGTACATTAAAGTTTCAATTTCATGTTTTTTCGAAGGCTAAGCTGTTATTGTCATCAGGGAGGCCTAAATAACTTTGCTTCTTCTAAAGTGTTCCTCAGTCTCAAGTCCTTCAAACAAAATACTCCTTCACTCTGCATCCAGTGACCCTCTGGAGTAGTTAGTGACCTATTTCAGACTGAAATAATTACTACTAGAGGTGATATCTGAGAGTTTATTGTACTGGACTGGACATAGTGGCTATAGAGACACCAGAAGTATTTGAAAATTTACTTGCTTGAAAAAACAACTTCCAGCTATTTCCAGACTATGAGGTTTAAATTCACAGAAGTGACTGCAACCAGTTAGTAAGGAGGGTGTTTGTTACTCCTGTTTGTTGGTGGTGTTTGAATTCATGTTTTGAAATGCAAAATTTGGTCTGTAGTGCGTGTTTGTATTTTAAGGAAAAACGTTCCATCCCTGTAGTAAGTAATATGAAATGTTTCCCAGTAATCCTGCTGTTAAACAAAGTAGGATGACTAGGTTTTGTAGTGAAATCTGTGGAGAGTTTGGATTTTCTTCAGCTGGGTCTGTGGTGTCAGACATGACCTGGGAAGTCATAGCAGGTGTTTTCTGTGGCTGAACTTGCAAATCCAAATCTACCTCTGTCCTTGTCACTGTCTTATTTCCTAGTTTTCACCTACAGTGTATCTGGAGAAAGAGAGCAGCTGAGAACATTCCTGCACATCCTAAAGACAACTTTGTAGTGAATGGACAGAAAGTGTTTTACAATTTTCTGTCTAAAAGTCAAATGATGAGTCTGTCTGCCAGAGTCCTCTTGTTTTGGAGATGGCAGCACTATTTCCTCTGTTCCTTGACTTTGTCTTTGATCGGGGCTATAGGGGAGACAATTTTTGTAACCTAGAAAGATAAATTTTCTTAAAATTCCATATTTAACTAATGCATCTATGGTGGGGAAGCATTGTCTTGGAAGTCACCATTTATAGGTGAAACCTACGTAACTCATCAATATAAGGATTAATCAAAACTGGATTCAAATTCTAATTTGGACAGCACCATATAGTGCAAACCCATTGTTTAAATCTGCATTTTTCCCTTGAGTGCTGAATTCTTCCCTGTTTCTCCACACTATATCACTGTGTTGAGCCATTTCATCTGTTGTGCAATGAAGTTTTTCCCGTTCTATGCTGAACTGGAAAACTTCAACAGGCAAGTGCCAAAGGCTTTGACTAGAACACAGCCAAAACTTCATGCCAGCATTTTTCAAAACCACCACTGTAAATTACTTAGTATGTTTATTTTCACTTGGTATAAATGAAAATAAATCAAGATAATAATGAAGTAAAACACTCTTAAAGACTGTAAACCTTGCTGTGACTGTTTTCCCAGTAGAAGCTGGGAGAGCACACTGGGGAAGGTAACATTTGTGCTGCTCTGACATTTTTCCCTTGGCTATCAATAGTCATCAGCTGCAGAAAGGACCTTTCACTTGATGGACCTTTGGCTACAGTCACAGTAGTTCTTATGGGAATATTTTGTGTTTGGTGGGGTTTTGGTCAAATCCCACTCAGTAGCAGTCCATGTCCCACTGCTGCCTGGGGGCTGTATCTGCACAGGAGCCTGACATCCAGCTGCCACAGCCCAGCTTCCTGCTCCAGCTCTGCCTTGGCTGCCAGAGCATATTCTAACCCAAATGTCTGTTTTCTTTTTGTAACCCTAAGATAACCTTGAAACAAATGTGTTTTTTTTCTGTAGGCTGCTGTTTGCAGTGCCAAAGAATTATATTTTCCTAGTTAACCTCACAGGATATCTAGGTGGGTAATTTTTTGAAGCTGTGTAAAAAAAAAAAAAACAAGCCAAAACAATCTAACATGAACCCAGATAATTTTCAGAAGTATTACTGAAAGTATTAAAAAAAAAAAGGTCTTGTTTTATTGCCTAATCTGGCACTTTTAATAAAGACTGCTTTTTAAGACTTACTGATCAAGATACCATCCTTTTCTGAGGGCTTTGTTTAGGTTCTGTTGTGTTAATTTCTGGATGAGATTCCTGTTTTTGTGGTTTCTGTTTTGTGTTTAGTAGTGTCCAAAGTCTATCTCAGATCAACCAGGTGCAGTGCCTTGCTTCAATTGGGAAGACTACATGTGCTCATACAATACACTAAAAAATGTAGTTGGTCTTTAACTTACAAAAACTTGACTGAAGTAGACTGTTTGGTCAATGTGAAAGGGAATTTTGCCTGATCAATAGAGATCAATAAACAGTGACAATACTTTCATTATTTATAATGCTTCTTGAGTTTTGAAGCAAACTTTTAAAGAATGCGAATTCTTTCAAATGTTCATGTTTGCTGACTTGAGCATTCTCATTAAGGCTGATTTTTCACTGATACCATTGACAAAAATTACAGGGGAAGGATAAAAGCCAAAGGGATTGTCATCCTTCAGCACTTGCCATTGTGATGGATGCACTGGGATTCTGTATGACCAGCATCTGTACAAACAAGTAATTTTGCCTGTGTAGCTGGCATTTTGTGTTGATTTAGTTATAGGGAGTGATAACAAAAGAATGATGGCACTGACTATGGATGAAACTGTTTCTTAGTGTCTTGGGCAGGAGTATAATTTATATTGAAATACAAAAATCCTGGGAAGCAGTTTATAATTTATTATCTCAGATTAATTGAAAATATCACATTTCTCTATTCTAAAACCCCTAAGTGTTTGTGATGTATTTTTTTTCCCAGTTCATGGTTAAAAATGATATGTATGTGCTTTAGTGAAATGTGAGTATCAAGATCTGGTTAGATGACAGTTTATTGCAGAACTAAGATCATTGGTGTCTGTGCTGGGATATATGAGCTGTAATGTCATGTCAATTAATGTGTGAAAAGCTGGCCTGATGGGAATGTGCACACTGACTGGAAACAGTAAAAATAAAATTAAGAAGAGACAGGCAAGTGGATGGTTTTAGGGGTGTATATCCTAACTCACCAGATTGTTAATGGTGGAAATTATTAGAGAGCATTGCCTTCTATAGGCTTCCAGAGTGGCTCAGTGGTCAAGCACAAGATCAGATTTGTGATGTTTCTTAGAATACAGCAATATGTTTTCTAATTTCAAATAATAATGAATAATAGGTTACATAAGTTCAAGTGTTCTTTGGCTTTTTTTCCCCTAAAATATAATTTTGTATTATGTTTATAAAGAGCAGAAGAGAACACTTACCTATATGGAACTGTCATGACAAAGTAATGTCTGCTTCTACCTCCATTGAAACTCAAACTAAACTTTGGAAAGAACTGGTTGGGTTTTTTGTTGTTGTTGGGTTTATTTGCTTGTTTGCTTTTATTTTTTTGTTTAAAAAAAAAAGAAGAAAAAAGACTTTTTGAAAATCTCTATTGGTTTAGGGCTCACTTTTGCAGTTCATAGAATCTGCTGAAATCAGAGATGGTTATTTAACCCTATGACAGATGGAGCCAGGATGTCTGTATCATCAAAGAGAGGAAAAATGAAATGTGAGTGAGCACACAAGTCAGTAAATATAAGAGTAATTGGTGTGGGCATGATGAGAGGGTAAGGAAGGATACACTGCTGTCACTTTTTTTTTCAGCTCTCATCTTTGAAGCCAGCTACTGGACTGTGTAAGTGACCTCTCCAGCCTAAGCTGAAAGAGGTTGGGGGGTTATATAAATGCACAGCTTTATATAAACCTTTCAGGGACACTTATCCAGAGTGTTTTTCATGATGACAGCACAGATGTGCTTCTTGCAGAGGATGAACTAGATGATCTGTATGAGTTTTTACTGAAGGTATTTTACAGCTTGACCTTGGTTTTGAGCTGGAGTTAGTGATATACTTGGAGAGTTTCCTCTGCCGTCTGTTTTTAAGTACAGTCAACAGGTTAGAAAAAGTCTTGATTAAATATATCAATAAATTATGCATGTTTGAAATGCTGAATGTTGCTCATTATTGGAAAAATAAGGTATTTAAGACATCAATGGACTGGACTCAGGCTCTCAGGTTATAAAATCCTTTTGATTATTGGAGATGAAGCTTAAAACTAATTACATAGTTGATACTACTTCCATTACAAAGATGTTTCAGAACCTTGTTTGTGTGGTAGTCATAGATGGTCTACTGTTTTCCAAAGTAAGTGATCTTATAACCATTTTTGTCAGCATTAACCTTTAGCTTACATGACGCCTTTCTAGGGTTTGTTGCTGCAAAATGGTTTTTAACACATGGAACTTTTTTGTTAGGTACATCAAACAAGGCAATCTTTTTTTTTTTTTTTCTTGCAAAACTAAGAACTGGATCTACATCTGTCTAGGCAAGGAAATTAGTCTATGGTAAAGAGTAGTGATATTAGAGCAGGAACAAGAACAAGTTGAATGAGGTGTTCTAAGGACTATCTTGTGGGTAGTTAGGCTCTTATATCATCTACTCAACCTCCTTTCTTCTGTTTGGAATGGACAGAAGATGGTGGGTGTCAGTAACTATGCTTGAAACCTCCTTGTAGAGTGTTTCTCTTCCCTTCCTGCTTATTCTGTGGATATCAACAATTGTTCTCTTGTTCTGTTAGTGCAAGGAATCTAAAAATCACTGTTGAAAATATGATACCAGAAAGTGGAATTTGGTGTTGGGTGAGCTTCAATTTATTTTTCAGCTTTTAGTATAGGATTTTTTTTTACATTGATTATACTGAGAAAAGTGAAGGTGAGGAGAAGCTGAATATTTAAGGGGCCAGGAGTTAAGTGAATGTCAAACTGCCAAGTTTGTGCATGAACATACAGTGTAATTGGGCCTTTAGTTATAGGACTACAGCTGTGGGATTTTGGAGCAAAGTGGTTGTCTTTTTTTCTCTTCTCAAATGGCAGTGGTTTGCAGAGTGGGATAGAATATGTTAGATTTTATTTTCCTTTGATATTGGAGGACTACGGAGTTAGTGCCTTTTTTTTTTTTTTCTTTGAGCAGTTTTAAATTTGTACCACATTGCAAGATGGCATAAAATAGATCTTGAGAAACATAAGGAGCATAAGAGGGTAGCTGACATTGCTGAATCAAATCACCGAAGCCAGTACTTGATGGATTGCATCCTTGCATGGCTTTCCAGTATCTAATTTATTTTTTTTTTTTGTCAACTTCCAGACATAATCTTCAGGTTGTTGGAGAATTGGTTCTGTGTAGCTCTGGAGAGCAGAGGGGATCTGGGGGATGCTAGTCAGAGTTTTGAAGGTGTGGTGTGCACACAGCCAGCAGGTGTTGGCCAGCTTCCCAGAGCCATGATTTAGAGTTGGCTACACCTTTTCTGCTACAGCAAGTTAGCTGACTTGCCTGCCTTTGCGTACAAGAGCTAGGTAAAGAGGTGGGTATGTTTGAGCAGAAGGAGTAGGTAAATTGCCTAAAGAAACCTGGTGAAGGAGGATAAAGATTCTGGCAGCAGGTGGGAGGTTAGGCTACCTAGAAATACTCGCTAAGGAAAAGGCTTTTGCCCTCTCCCTCCTGACATGATAAAAATATGCAGTGAGTTTATGCTGTCCCTGTCCACATCCTCTCCCTCCCATTTTAGTGTGCATCTAGGAAAATGGATCCATTCCCAGACTTCTGCCCTCCTGGTTTGAGGGCTAGAGGTGCTAGCAGGTTCAGCAGACAGGCAGGCCCTCAGTCCTGCAGCTGTATTTCAGCTGCCCTTTGCACCAGTTTGCTGCTAACAATATCTCAATTAGCACTTGAACATTGCCTAAAAACACAAATTCTATATTTAATTAAAATTGATTACTGATTCAAGAGCTAGTTAATAAAAGAGGAAGAAAAAAAGAATTAGCTAGAAAGCTTTGCTGAGCTACATGCCTTTCATACAGATAGCTTTGCTCATGATGAGCTGAAAAAAACAGTACTCCTTAAGGTTTGGCTTGAGCGTTTTATTTCTCTTCTCAACTGTCTGTCTCGAACCTTTAACGTTAGACTGAAAGATATATTTTTTTGTAGAACTTGAAATCTCCTGTACTAAACAAACTTACTGAACTCGAGGCCACTTCACATTGTGAGCTTCTTGGAATTACCAGCATAGCAGTATGAAACATCTCATTCCTGTCCTGATAACAGTGATAGATAGATAGACCTAAAGAAATGTCCATTATCTATCTTCCTCTCTGTCGAAGAAACTGAGTGCCCCAGGTCATTTCTGGAAGTTCAAAACAAAGCAAAAAGCAATTAACTATTCATTACTTGTGCTTGAAAAGATAATCTGCCATTTTTTTGACAGAAGAAAAATGTGTTTGAAAACAATGCCCAGAATGCAGGACCAGTTGCCTTATATTACACTGTTTTGAGTAAGGGAAATGAAGTGGAATATAAACTTTTTTTGTATTCTCTGTGCATGTCTGTATGAATATAGTTATTTCACAGAAAGATTTATTGCCATGTAACCTTTTATGAATCATCAGAGGTGTATAAAACAAACAACAAACAAAGTGAACTGGTTTGACTGATGGAGAAGCAGTGAAGTGAGGACCTGGCTATTGAATTAATTACCATTTGAATTAGAAGATTTATTAAGAAATATCTAGTGTGTCTTTTCAATTCTTTGCAGTTGATTTTATACCCAAAGTAACTGTTTGCAAAAGACTAAAAATCCAGCAAAGTAATGTTTAAGCTAATATCATGATTCTATGTGCTTATGCATAACAGCAGTAACACTATGCAACTCTTTTTATTACTTTTCTCCTTATAATGCCATAAAGCACTTCTTGGTGTTCAAAGTAACTGCAGAACTTACTTCCTACACCGATTTTACTTCAAGTTTTTTAACACTGAAAAAATAAGTAGCAGCATCTGTTTATCCTAATTAATTACTTCAATTTCTTGCATCTCTCAAAGGATCAAAATGTCAGGAAAGTGAACATTGTTTTAAGACCAACACATAGCTGTGCTGAATGCCTTTAAAAGCTTTAAGTGCTTCTAAAGGAAATGTACCCTTGAGGTGATTCACTACTGACTGGTATATGTTTAACTATTGTCCCTTTCAAGATCATTTCTATGTTAAAACTAATCTCTGTTAAATGGTTGTTATCACAACTAACCATTAAAAACAAAATGAAACAAAAATAAAACCAAAAAAAACAACACAACAAACCAAGCCCTGCAGGTTCAATGAAAATGACATGATATCTAGATTTCAAGGATCAGGTAAGACCATACCTTTTGAATTTCTAGAACTGGTAACTCCCATACAGATAGACTTAGAAGCCAAGCATGGAAAAGCTTGGTTTAGGTGGTATTTGGTGTTAACTGAACTCAGTGTCTTTCAGTGTCTGAAGGTGCTTTGCCAAATGTTCAGACATTGTAGGTTACAGTCCCTCCTAATATGTATTTATTTCACGTTTGGTAACTATGAGGGGAGGAAATAAGTTTCTTGGGCTCAATAGTTTTAGTCAAGAGAATTGAATTTTCTGAAACACTACTACTTCTTCCAAATCTCTGCCCTCGTAATAAAGATTACTCTGTCAGAAAACACTGAGTATTGCATTCATAGATCTGTAGTCAGTGCTGCAGCTGTGAGCAGCTTGCTTTCTTGAAGGTGAAATTAAGTAATTTTTTTGTCTTAGGTGTATTATAGAGATCTGTCATTCTCATCTCTAAGTCACGCAAGAACAACTTGCCTGGCAAAAATTTTTTACTTCCTAGAGCCTTCTTTTTTGGGGGGTAACTGAGTCAGAAATCTTTTTTGCATCTAATAGAGTTGTAGTCGTGGTGACTAGTGGGTGCCCAAGAAGCAAGAGTGCTTTGTAGGTGCAACGTGCTGTAGAAGATACCTTCGCAGAGCTTCCCCTAATCCAGGCAGTGCATACAAACTGTAATTGCAGCCAACAGGCAAATCCCTTGGATACTGTTGTGGCATGCTCAACGTTACATAAATACACCACTAATAAATTGGGTGTGGGAGTAAGAGCTGGGGAGAAATCAGAAATGCATTCAGGAGGGAGAGGGTATGAGTTATTTGACATAGAAGCAATGTGCTAATGAGGTGCTAAAATCTCCATAGGCTTTACCCCTTCTTTCTACTAGAAAAATCATGCCTGTGGCAATAATTTGAGGGATCCTGGGATCTTAGCCTGAAAGTGAGGTGCATTTTCTTGTTCTCTCATTGCTGGTTGTATTTGTGTCCCCTTTGCCATAAGGGAGTGTGAGATGTCTTGATAAGTCTTGTCTCTTTTCATAAATTTGCTTTGTATTTGGATGTTTTCAGCGTATTTTGCTCAGTGGCTAATTCCTTACTTGTGCTTGTGTGGATAATCAGTTTCTGGATACACCCATAGAAAAAGCTGAGTTTATATCTTTTGGAGTTGATTGCTGACCCTATTTTTTTTTTTTCTTTTTTCCTTAGGACTAATCCAGTTCTTTAATGAGTTGCCAGAGGATGTTTTAGGCACTCATTGTGCCAATTCCTAGTAACACTCTATATTCTTGCAACATCAAGTATGCCTATCATTATTAGTCATGAAAAAGTTAGAAGCATCCTAGCAAGTAATTCCTGCTAATACGCATCCTGCCTCTCCACCTTATTGCAGCACTGTAAGGGTGCATATTCTGCCTAAATAATGTACAAGCCAAAAAAAAGACAGGCATTGATAATACAGTAAGATAATTATTTCCAAAACCTGTCTAGAAACATGAGTGGGTTTTTGTAGTATAGTAAATATGAAGATTAATGTACCAGTATTTATTTGGAGTGTTGTAGACATTTAGCATTACTATTCTCTACAGCCTCCTGTGCTGTTGTTCCTATATGGCCTTGATATTCCTTAACAGATAATAGATTTCTGTATCAAGAAAGGAAGGATCTTGCATATCTGTATCTCAGCTCCAGTGTGATAACACAAAATTTATCCATGTTTCTATTTGTCAGTATTATACAGAAAAGAATCTATCAGTTTATTATCAACTCTTGAAGTAAAGAGTTGAAAAAATATTTTTGCCATTATTAGCAATAATAATTTTTGTTGATTTTGTGTGTGTGTTCCAACAAAGTTCCTAGCTGTATTGCTGATCAAAATGGAGGTGAAGGTCAATGTTTTAGAGATGAAGTGTAGCAGTCAAAAGCAAAGAGTTTCTGTACTCTGGTGAAAATTGCTTACAGCTCATTTTTAAGGTACCACAGTGCAGAGGAGTTTCATCTGAATACAAAGAAATTTTGTAATAAAAGTACTAGAGAGTGCATAGGAATCCATGTAGTCAGCAGTGACATAGCACTTGTGCGTTTCTGGTGCTAAGTCTGTCTTAAAGTCAGGGAGTATGTTTTCTTCTGTTTGCTCTGGTCCTGTTTGAGAAATTCCTAGTTTAATTTTAACTCCTTACTCATGATATTTGATAAATGTGTAATGTAACCTGCTCATTTTTCATCGTTGCTGTTGATTTTTCTCTGCTGTAAAGAATTCCAGATAAAGACAGCAGCATATCGTGCCTCTACAGCCACAGAAAGTGCTTTCCAACCTGGGACAAAAGTTGTTATCCCTGATATGCTGCCACTTTTGAAAATCAAGAAATACTGGTAGGTGCTTGAACAGTCTGCTGCAGGAGGAGCTTTAGTAGAGCATCCACCAGGACTTTCACCCTGCTCTGCACCCTCACCCCACTGCTGTGGCTTCATTTAATACCCATTACTTCACTCTCTTCTAAAAGGCGAGCACTGCAGTGTTATTTTGTGTAATTTTCTGACCTCATACTGGAAAAATCTATTAATCTGCTGGTTATTGTTATGCCCTGCCAGCTGCTAACTCACTGCAGCTGAGGATATTTCTAAACCCTGCTGCTTTACACTCCCTCTGGACTCCTCTTATTGTTGACCATTTCTTCTAAAGGTGATGGCTTCTTGGCTGCTTTCCCACTACTTCTGACTTGAACAGCCTGTCATGAGTCCTTATGATTCATGTTGCTAGTAGCATAGGTATGTTTTTGCTTTTTAAAAAGAGCAATTACAGGATCACAGAATAACAGAATGTTAGGGGTTGGAAGGAACCTAGAAGATCATCTGTCTAGATTAGTCTAGGTGATCCTGCTCTGGCAGGGGGGTTGGACTAGATGATCTTCTAGGTCCCTTCCAATCCCTAACATTCTGTGATTCTGTGATATTCTCCATGGAAATCCCTGTTGCTTCTCATGGCCTTTGTAACCTTTAAGGTCACTTTATTTTGAACTAGTCCCTGCCTCATGAGGTTCCTCCTCGACCCCTATTACTGTCCATTGCTTAGTGCTAATCCTACCTACCTTCCTTCTCATGCTCTCACAAACAGTTTAATGAATTTTAGAGAAAACAAGAATTTACATGTTCCAATAATTTTATCCAGTTTTCATCTTGTGACTTTTTTTTTTTGTTTTTCCTGTAAAACCTTTTGCAGTGAGAGTGGTGACCATACAAAGAAGAAATTCTAACTTGTAGCAACCTGCTTTTTCCCAAATCTTACTGAACTGCTCAAATATTATTACTCACAAAAGTGTAGCAATAAATCTTCAATTTCAGCACCTACCAGGTGAAAATCTCATTGTACTTGAATGAAATAACAAAAGCTTTCTGTGTGACAGGTTGGTGTTTCTCCTCCTGGCAGGAGGCAGGAAAATGGGATGCAGGGTTCTTCTCTTTGGCAATGTGAAATTAAACTGTTGGTCTGGTCATGAAAATAATGCCTAACTCAAAAGTTTCATTCCTTCTTGGAAACTTTCTGAGGAGCATTTCTGTTTCAAGCTGGAGACGTGGAGGGGCCGCAGCCCAGGCTGTGGCTGTGGCTGGGAAGCATCCCCATTGAATTGCACGGGCCCAACCAAAATGGCAATTTCTTTACACATGCTGAGGACCATTGGTTGGCCTCCATGAGCCCTGCTGGTCAGGGGAGGGAGATAAAATGATGCACTGTACGGCAGAAATGGGGTCAATCAAGCAGGAGCTGCTCTGCTCAACTTGCATGTACTTGGAACAGATTAAGAGTGTGTGTTGGGCTTTGTGTAACTTGGGTCACGTCATCTGGCAAGTAAACAGCTGAGCTGAGCATTCAGGTTTTCTGCAACTCAGTGCTGTGCTTTAATCGCTGTTCATCACTGTTCCTTTCATTATGGGCCAAATCTGTAGCTTAATTCCCTGTTGCAGTATTTCTAGCTCAATTTTAATGACTTTGTTCCCCCGTGAATGTGATTCAGTGGCCTTGTAGACGCTTTAAGACTCTTGCTACAGTCATCTTAAAGCTTAAATGATTATCCTTTCTGCTACAACTAGGTATGATTTTAAGCATATATTGAGCAATGTACCAGAATCCTCCACATATGTGCTGAGCTTATATGTGGTATAATGCTGCTCCCCATAGTAACTCCAGAACAGCCATGTACTAACTTCAGCACAGCAGTTGTCTGGTGAAAGCCTTTGGGAAACAGCAGGTTCAGGAACATGTCTATCTTGATCTCTCTCACTATTGGCTTGGTTTCAGCACTGTAGCTTCTGCCTGGGTATCTTCTGAAGTAATCAAATGTGGATGCTTTGTGAGGTTCTGGTTCTTTTCCTCATTACCAAGATAATTCACAATGGTAGATAATACAAATAGCCAATTAAGAATAACATAGTGATTGCTACTGCTGTGTTTTATAGAAATATTTAAGAATCAAGGGAAATTTCCAGTTCAGTGAGGGTCTTGCGACTTTTTTTTTTAAGAAAACTGTAACAAGCATTTTGCTCACTGAAAATGTAATTTCAACATGATTAACTCACAGAGAGTTAATCTTACTGCAATTAAAATGTACTGGTTTTTTAATCCAAAGTAATTTTGCAATTAATGGCATTGACCTCTATATATGTGCAGGCTAAATGAAAGAGGAAAATACTGTAACCAGTGTAAAGAGATTGAAAAGAAGCCTGGATCCTTTAGAGGGAGAAGCAGTAGCTCATGTGCTTGCAGAAACTCACTGGGAAAGTGTTTTGCAACCCATAGCAGAAGGCAGGCTGCAGCTCATGAGGTTAGTGGGCTTGTACAGTTGTTGGATTTTTCAGATGTATGAGGGGCTGGCAGCAATCAGTTTGCTGAAGGATTTTCCAGATGTGAGCAAGGCAGGACTGTTGGTTTAGGCAGCCAGTGCGACAGGAAATGACCTGCATGGAGCCAGTGGTTTAGGAAGAAAGGTGCGAGTTGCAGCTCTCGGGGATGGCTGATGCCGTTTTGCAGATTAACCTTAGAGTCTTCAAGTTTAGCAGATCATCCTATCTGGTATTTGCCTATGTTAAAACTGAATTCTTGCTAAAAAACCTTTCAAAGTTGTCAAAAGTGTAACTTTAAGCTAGGAAAGGCTAGATGATGTCATAGTGTTTCAGTGACACAGCAGTCTGCAGAGCCATCTGTCTCCTATTGTGATGGTGTAGGGAAAGTTGCACTTTTATACTACTACTCTCTGACCAGACACAACCTCTACAAACTCTTAAATACTGTTTCATAGGTATGTATAAATGTTTCAGGATGTAGCAGGGGAAATGATACTTCGTATGTGTAGTATTTTGTTTAACATCAGTTAAAATAGCCTTAAGCAAGGGTGGATTCAATATTTAAAATAATCACTACCATTTTAGACATTTGTTACTTTATACTGTGAAGTACCTAGAGGTGATGCAGATAAGTTGTGTTAATGAGTGCAATATGCCCTTTTTTGATGACAGAAGTGGACTACAATATACTTGATAAGCAGTAGTTAGTTAAAGATGCCAACAGATGGAAGAAAGTCTGTACTGGGACAGAGAGGCAGAACATAAAGTAGAAACTACGGTGTTACCCCAAAGGAGGTGTGTGTCTCTAATCAGAGTTAAAGAATTTTGAGAAATGTAGCATAAGTAATTAATATAGTATAAAGCAATCCTCTGCAAGGTGATTTATATCATGTCAGGATTACCCTTTACCTGGATTTCATACTGATGTTCACTGAGTAATGGTCAGGAAGTGTTCATATGTCGTCTAAATACAAAAAAATGTGTTAACTTTGTGCTTTCTGTGAATGTTTTGAAAAATATAAGCCTTGGTGAAGTAAAAATGGTGTTTTGCTTTTGGCTTTTTAACCGTTTTGTATTTTCATCTCAAATGGCAAATTTGCCTTTGATCTCTTGACATCACTAGGTGATCTATTCCAGAAGACTGACTGGGTGAGATGGTAGAATCTCTGTCATTGTCATATTTAAAACACAACACGGGGAGACCTTGCCTTCATTAATCAATAGTTTGTTAATAAGAAAAGATACTAGTAGTGAGAGCATCAAGGGCATAAAAACTTTTATCTCATATGGAGTCTTAAAGTCAACTCAGTTACTTTAACTGACAGTTCCGCTGAATTTGCTGGTCTGACAGAGTCTTCAGTGCAATCCTTTCACATTTTCTTATGTTGCAGTGTTTAAGCTGAACTATCTGTACTGTTTTCATATGAAAATTGTTAGCCTTTTTTAATTTTAATTATAGGAATGAGAAATGATCAAAGTTAAAAGTTAGAATTCCAATTTAAGATAGACAGCTTCACATGCTGCAAGGCTTCATTGGCTGTAGTGTGGCTGTCTAATCACTAGCTGTGTGTACTGGTTCAGTTTTGGGGTTTTTTTGTTGCATGGCCTTTGTTCCCGAATTTACTGTTCCCCTAGATGTAGGGCCTCACAAGGTCAGGATCTGCACACCATGGTGACAGCTGACAGAACTTGACATCATCAATTCTTTTACCTACACTGTGTATTTTTGGAATGGTGGTACTTGATTAGTTTTAGCTGCGTCCTGTAAAATAACTTGGGGAAAAACATAATCCTGTGTGGTTTTAACTCAGAAACCATAATAATGTTTTCTCTTTTTATGAGCACTGTAGAAGTATACTATGAAGAAAGCAATAAATTAAGCTTTGTTAGCTTTCAGTTTGCTTTTATTAGTCATTTTTATGAACTTATTTTATACATTTACTGCAGGAAAAATTTTGTGGTTCAAAAGTGTTTCAAGCAATTTAAAAGGTATTGTTAGTCAATAATAACTAAGCAGTCTGAGTTCATCAGGATCCTTTCTTGGCTGAAATGTGTGGTTGGGGTTTTTTGGTGTCTTTTCCTTTTTTCTTCATTCACACATTTTCAGATGAGACTAGCTCTTAATTCTTGGAAGCAATTAGAGCCTATGGTAGCATTTTTTTTTCTGACCGTATGAAAGAAATTACAACACTCTTACATCTGTTCTATCTTGTGGGATTCTGCCCACATCAAGGGGCCCCGTTTGTCACCATAGTTTCGTATCTCTGAAGTTCAAAGGAAAATGCATTAATAAAATCTCAGACCCCTGACTTAGATCTGCTGTTTGATTTCCATCAGTATTAATGGTTATGTAATTTCAGTGGTGTAGTGTTTCTTACACCTATTGTTTATTTCCCCATAGATACAGGCAAAGTGGTTTAAAAAGCCAGAAGTCAGTGCCCTCTTGGGCAGTAAGCCAAGGACCTGGACTTAGCTGTCATGCTAGATTTAAATGACAGACTCCCTGCCTATTTTCAGTCTCTGAAATATTATAGGAGGTTTTCACAGTTACAAAATGAGGCAGAATCCAAAGCGAGTGTGTTTAAAAGTGTTATTGAACCCAAAAATATAATAAATAAGTGCACATTTTTTTTCTGTTCCCTGTGTTTGCAGTATTACAGACCACATACACATTCACTTTAGGGTTTTTTTACTGTAGCTTCCTCTCTGGACTAATGCTTTGGTGCTTGGGAACTTCTGATTTGTTTTTTTTTACTTTTTTTCTTCCCAATTTACTTCTAGTACGTCATTCCACATATGCATAGCAGCACATCTGAAATTCCTGGAGTGATTGGAGGGTTAAGCCATGGCCCACATAAACAAACATGCTGCCTCTTCAATCTCATGGCTATAAGTCATGTTGTCAGTTGTCTTATCTGCTATCTGAACTCACTTGCTCTCTTAGCATGTGTTGCCAGAACCAGGCTGATACTCGTGACCAGAAATTGAAGCTGACAGAGTTTGTCACAAACCAAGATAAGCTGCTGTGATTTGCTGTATTTGTCAATACTGCATTTGAAAGAAATATTTTGCAGCCTGGTGACACGGCTGATAAATGACTGTGGCTGTGTGCTGCATTCTACCACGTCATCTAGATCAACTGACACATCTTTGGGAATTTGTATCCTCCAGGCAAGCTGCTAAGGAAAACAAAGTTGTTGAATGGAAGTGCTCTAGACAGTTGAGTCTTTTCATATGTAATTTGAAGGTGTTCTAAAAGTGCTGACAAAACCAAAATGATGAAGTGACTGCTGTGTCTCAGCATTTGTATTTGATGGGTGTGTCCAGGGTTATTTCCAAGAGTGTCTGAAGGTGGGACTAATTACTGCTGTTATGTTAACTGATTTCATCATGGAAAAGCTAATGATAGGAATTCACAGCCAAGGCATTTGAAGTCATGACTGCGAACAGGAGATAACCTATATTAAGAAGCTTCAATGAATAATGGTACAGTGTTGTTGGAACCCAGCAACAGTCCACCTGATCTTCTGGCTCCTCTTTAGCTAGGAGACATACTTCGTGTAAAGTTGCTTTTGTTGGCATGTACTAGCAGGATGTTTTGTTTTGTTTTTTTTTTTTTTCATTTCTATTTTCTTAATATTGTCAGAATTATTGTAATTCTGGTGTAGTGAGGAACATAATCTCCTGTAGAAGTGTCTGGGCTAATGTACGTAGCATATACTCATTGATGCTTGCCAAAAACCCAGCTGGTTTTATCAAGTAAATTCCTCAGTGTTAAGCAGAACAGATTTTCTGAGTTATGCCGTTGGCTTTCAAGCTCAGAGGTCCACAGCAACTTGAAAGTTTTCTAAATAAGCAGAGGAAATGTTAGTAGACACATCTTTTGGAGAAAGTTGAGGGTGTGTTCCTCAGGGTAACAGAGGGTGTTTTTCTTCAGCTGTGGCCACCAGCCCTGACGTTTAACCTGAGCTAGCACAAAGTTGATAATGATTTGAGTTTGCATTGCCTATGTGATGCTTTGTTGAGAAAAAAGGTCCTTTCTCTGTTGTGAAGTATATTTTTTTTATACTTCTTACACATCACAGCCTGTGAGCCCTAGAGCACCTTTCCTGGAGGATTAAGTATATTGAGCATGGAGAGACTTAGACTGGTAGCCACCACTTTTTTCATCAAAGGTGGGTGTCTACTTTCTCTTTCTTCCTTTATATTTCATTGGGATATAGCAAAAAAAGAAAGATGTTATCAAAAATTTGAGGAAGGTTAAGGTTACTAAAAAAATCTCAACTCCTCTCTTAAAAAATGGACCTTGAAAGCTTCTTCATTGTTGTGTCATGTATGCCCACTTCATGTGAAAGAATCTACTGGAACAAAATTTCCCATATAGGAAATATATGCTTGTTTGGGTTACTTATTTAAGTGTCTGAGAACTGTCTGAATGCAACTTTATTGTGGTTTTTCATGATAGACTGTAACTTGGTGGAAGCAAATTTGCATCTTCATACTTTTCTCTGTGCAGTAGTAGCAGAACTTCAGAGTAGTCTGTGCCTTTCTGTAACAAAGTTGTAATAGTTTGGTAACTTAGATATATTTTTCTTAATTATTAGTATTGTCTCTGATATTCATTAGATAAAACTGAATTGGTATAAGAAAAATGGCCTTAAATACTACAAAATAAAGGAAAAGCTTTTACTACTTATTACTATAATTTATTGGAACTGAAGTCATGGTTAATACAGCCTTCAAATGAGGAGCAAAAAGATGGTAGCTATAGCTTGCAATTCAGGTTGGGCCAGAGAGTCTGCATTAATTTGGGTATATGTTTGCTGACATTTCCACAGTTCTGCTCTTGCAAACTGGATTTGAAGCAACAAATGCTTTTTGTGCTTTTAAAGTCCAGAAGGTGTACTTAGCTTTTAAAATTTTACAGCTTCACAACCAAGATTTTAAAAAGAGATCTGCCTCAAAAAGACTTCCTTCAAAGCAGCATTATAAGAAACAGTTTATGCCACTTCTCCCCAGCTCACAAATATACACATCTGGCAAATCTTTAAGTATGTAGCTTCTCTTGGCTGTCTTTTCCTATAATTTATCTTTCATCACATGATGATGTAGCTTTGTATCTTTGCCTGTCTGAGACTTGTAAGAATCGTTGCCAAAATCGTGTTGCTCCTTCCTGTCTGGATGTGTTTAAATTATGTCTCTTAGCTCCTTGGAATTGTATGACTGGAATATCATTTGTAATGTCTAAGATTCACCTGTCCTGTAAAGACACTCTAGGCTCATCATATGATTGAACAGTCTTTTCCCTTCTCCAGTCAGTGGCTGGTGGCTGAGGTGAAACCAAATCAGAGTAAGCATTTGTTCAGAAGCCCAACACCAGGGGTACGCACAGGGATGCTGAAGCAATCCATTAAATCAGGCTGGTTGTATGTTGGTTTGTGGAGGGGGCATTGTGTTGTTTTTTCTTTGGTAGGGTGAGTTTTTTGGTCCTTAGTAGCACCATTAGATATGGATCTAGAAATGAAGTGGAAGAAGTGGAGTAATGCATTTCTAACAGAGAAGATGAACACAACCTGAACAAAATCTCAGAGATGGTATCTCCCACCCACATATGGTACAATTAGTAGGCTATTTGAGCACCTAGTTATTCTGTGGAGTAATTGCTTTTTCTGATAGAGGTTGGTGAGGAGAAGTGTGAATTGCTAGTCATGCGATAGAATTCACCTCAGGGCTTAGGGTTTTTTTTTTGCTGAGTTATAGTTTTCATCCCTAAGGCATTAGAGTACTTGTGATAAAACATCCAGTCTTTGCCTGTTCTTCTTGTTAGTCCTTGGGAAGTCTGTTCACCTTGCTTTAAAAACTGAAATTATATGTATGTGTGTGTTCATTTTTTGTTTTTTTTTTTTTTTTACAAACACTAAACATGCAGTAACTTCATTAAGTACCTGGTGTGCAACAAAAGCTTTCAGTGGGCTTAGTTTCTTAAGAATAACTGGGTATATTCAGATCTGGATTTGTGTGAGAGGCAGCGTATGGATGCAGGGTCTAGAAAACACACACATGATGTGTTAGACTCTTGCTGAAAGTGACAGCAGTGTTTTAAGGATGGATATCATTTTATTGTGTTGATTGCCTTCACAAGAGATATAAAGGTGAAATACTGCTTTTCATCTTCAATGTGAATTAATGACCCTTTGGGATTTTCTGGTTCTGCTGGAGCAAGCAGTTCAGGTGAAACATCCCATGAACAGGTCTCATCTTCTGCTGCCCTGGCACAGGTCTGGCTTGGTAAGGATCTGTGTCCACGTTTTCTTCAGAATTAATGTGTTGGTTGGTTTTAAGGAATTCATTAGAGTTTGTTCAGAGCTGCTGGTGATTTGTCTCTTGTGTTTTAATTTGCATTAGAAAAAAAAAAATCAGAGACTTAATTCAAAATTTATATACATAAAATAGAAAAATGTTTTTTGTCACTCCAAACCTGAAACAGATTCCATAGTAATCCATAATGGTTTAAAAAGTTCTCCCTTCTGTTTGAAAGAAATTTCAAGTATAATTAAGAAAAGAATAGTCTGCTGCTTAGAAATAAAGCCAGAAAGTGCTGCAGTCAAAAGAGCACAGAGGAAAAATACTCTTGATCTGTGTACTTCATTTGCCAGAACTTCTTATGTCATCTGTTTCACCATTTTCCCTGGAGTCAGACAGCTCTCTGCTTTTTGAAGAATAAACATATCTGCTCCCTATTGATCTATGTAAGACCTATTTAATCACTACTTTTATACTTCTTGTTTTTTTCCTTAACCTTGTTATTGTGTTGGTTTGTGTGTTTTGTTTGGTTGGTGGGTTTTTTTTTTAAACAACAAAAAACACTGAGAGACTGAAGCATCATTTCAAGCTGGTCTTGATACAAAAGCCCCCGCAGAATCCTTCTTGATTACTAATCCTTTAAAACAAAGTAACACTTACTCTGAAACTTCTGTAATTTAAAAAAATCGCTATATATTTTTCTAAGTCGTTTTGAAACTTCTCTTTCCCTTACAATGGCCGTTACCAGAGGCCTTTCTAGGAGGTCTTCGAACTTCCTCAGATTGGTTAACACTGCTGTGCTTCTGCCTCCTTTTCTTGACACTTTACCACCTTTTCTGGAGTTTGTACCAAATAATGTTGTTTGGTGTATGACCAGCAAACCCTTTACACTTCTAGTTGACAGTGAGTTGTCTATTTTGATGTTTGAGGCAGGAATTAAAATTTTTTCTTAAAAGCTAGCTGATGGAGTGTTGTGCAGCTGAGTGCTTTAGAGCTCCCCTTTTCCTATGGAGTTCGCTGTTCTCAGTCTTAAAAATACTTGGAAGATAACTTTGTATATCTGGAAGTCAGCATTTATACAAAAACTCTTCTTCACATAAACTGGTCTTCTGTGCTTGAAAATATTTTCCTTCAGCCTTTGAATAACCTGTTGCCTAGTAAAGTTCTGTTCATTAATTAATTTTAAAATATCCTTATTTTTCTTAAGGAGGGTAGTAATTTTTAAATTTGTTTTCTCTAGTTTGTTGGGGTTTTTTTAAACCTTTTCACCACAACCTGTTTTGTATTAGTCAGATGGCTTAGTTAAACCTTAATCTTAGAAACTGTTCCATTATTTTTAGTCTGTTACAATTTTAAGAGAAGGATGAAGGAAGAAATAGCCTTCCTGAAATGTACTTTTCTTTGGTTAGGCATATTTTTGAGCACTTGAATATGGAAATATATATAATCTTCAGAACATCATTTTTTTTTTTTCTTCTGCCTTAATCAGATAGTCAATTCCTGGGTGGTCTGGGTGTAAAAATTACTTCTGTTTCTGAGTGCAAGTGCCAAAAGTTGTTACATTCAGGGGTGGAGGTTAGACTCAGTTTTATGGGTAAAAATGTCATGGTGGATTTATCTTTCATTTCAGTTTGTTTTAAATATAACTCTAATATCAGTTCAAACAGAACAGGAAAAGAATTGTAACTTGAAATTACCTAGCTTTCTTGGAGATGTTTAACCTTTGTAAGCTTTAGACAACACATTCCAAAGTGAGTGGTTAGGGCTTTAGCTAGAAAACTGTGTTCCACGATTCACTGTTTGGATAGTATCAGAAAGGTTTATTGGTTTTGTTTGTACATATATATGTTTTCAGACTTAATTAACTTGCTTCTCGTTATAAGAACAAAAGAAAAGGTAATTTTCTTCCATATCATCAAAATCAACTCCTGCAGCAAATGAAGCATTATTACTGAAATGTCTTTAATCCAAAGTTTCTGCTACGACTTGTTTTATGTTCATAATGTAGATCTAAAGCTGATCTCTTGTTCTCTCTATGTTGGATGCTGACATTTGTCTGTATTTTGCTTATACTTAATCCATTTAGCAATTGAGAAATGCCTTTTGTGTGTTTTTTTTTCTCTCCTTTTTTTTTTTTCCTCACTTTATCCTGCTGCACCCAGGAAGAGGAGCTTTTGTTGTACATAACATTCAGCAATTCAAGTCTCCATTCTTCATGTTCACAAGATCTTATTCCTTATACTTTAAGATAAATTGTTTTAATTTACATATGTTGAGTCTGGTGGCTTTAAGGATAAAGCTTGGCAACTATAGGATAATAGATACTGTGCTCAAACTTGTGCACCCTTGCTCTTTTAATATGTTAAATATTGCATTAAATTGAAATTTGAGTTAGGGTTTTTTATTGTTGAAGTACACAATGGGTATTTAACATTTTGAGAATGAAGATAATGCTGCTTTAGTGATAATTTTTAATTAAAATGTTTGAAAAAATCAACAACACCAAAACCTCCCTTTTACCTAAAGCTGCATATGTATTTTAAATAGCCGATGTGGTGCATGTGTGTATATATCTTATTAGATATTAAGTGTATTGTAGACGTTGGCAGAGAATTGCTAGCAGTGTGTGCCAAGAGAGGTCAGTGTGGGTATCCCTTTCATAGGCACTGCTCTGTGGCCTCTCTGCAGGGGTCCCAAATCAGTCCTTGGCACAGATGTTGACCCACTGAGCATCAAGGAGAGAGAATACCTGTTACCACTTCCCTGAACTGTGTGAAGCTCTCTGTCTCTCCTCCATGCTCAGGATGGCTGCCCCATCTACATCATAAGAACTGTGCATAGTATGGAGTGAGGAAAGCTCAGCAAAGGAAGTCTATTTGTGTAAGGTGTGCCTCTTTACTGCACAGTAGGATCAGAGGCCTTTGAGGTGGTCATTTCTCTTTTGCTTCTAACCAAGAAGTCTGCACTTGTGCTTAGGGGACTGTGTGCACATTTCTTTATTAAAATGCAATTAAGTGTGGTGTTGTTTGTTTGGTTGTGTTTTTTTTGTCTTTGAGCCGTACTTAATTTTCGTAATTGAGTATTTAGGCTGGAAATAGCAAAATCTTGAGTTCAATGATTTTATAAGTTTTAAGAATAGAATATCTTCAAGTAGCTATGTAGTGTAAATCCGTATGCCCTTTGTTTGCTTTGAATGTTACGTTTTAGGTACTTCTAGATGTCTTCTCCAGAGTCTTTTTCTTTTTCTTTTTTTT
>JAOEGS010019103.1:27663-41886 GCA_025447755.1 Corythornis vintsioides
TTTAATATTTTTTTTTTTGAAAAAGTATCCTTTGCTAGCTCAGCTTCTACTTTAGTATTTTATAAGCAGCTTTCTGACTCCAGGTTTTGACATCAATTTGCACTCTAAGACTACTTTAAAACCTGAGCGCGCGGCACACATGACTTTGTTTTGTAACTGAATACAGGAAAATGAATAGGCTGACAATCAAAATTTTGCAGAGTTTAATTCACATCTAAAAAGGTAATTAAACAAGAGCAGAAATAAAAGCAGAAACAAACCAGCGTTCATTTTCCCTTTTCTAGTGCAACCTTGTTTACGTAAATACTTGGCAGCAAAGCCAGGATTGTGCAGTTGTGCATGTGATCCATTAGAGGGCAATCTAATATTGCTCTGTTTGGAAAGAAGTCCTTCATGAGAAAAGGAGACAGAATAATGAATACACAACAGGTACAGGTTTCATAAGGTTTAACTTATTTTCTGCACTTAAACCAGCTTAATTTCAAATAGAAAACTATGTTAGTTCAGTAGTAGAACAGGTAAAATAATGTTTATGTTTGTTATGACATTTAGGTAAATATAATGGATTTGCATGCTATGATAGAACTCCCTTAACATCTGCCTGGTTTAGAGAAGTGGCAAAAAGATTTGGAAAAGCAGATTCCATCTCCTCCTTCTAAAGTTCAGTTACCATCTGGTTATAGTCAAATCACTTCAGCAAGAATTTTTTAACCTTTTTGAGGAAAAGCTAAGCATATACATTCTCTTTAAGTAAGTCACTTAAGGCAAAACTTCTTTTGAAATCAGAGCTCTTAATGCATGTTTTAAAGAAGTCAGTCATTTAGTATTCTCTCAGATTCTAGGATGGTAGTAAATAGTAAACCCTCAATGTTTCCATTTTAACACTTAAAACATTATCCCATAAACACGCTATAGTGTCACTGCCTGTGCTATGGAAGGAAATGGTTTATAAACTCCATACATCTTGATCTTTCTGCAATCTCCTGATAACTGCTGAAGTGTAGGAAGGTGTGCCAGCAAAACCACTGCTTTATATTTTCTCTATTTCTTAAGCATATGTTAGCAACCACAGGTGAAAAGAGAACACTGATTTGGCTCATTCTTTGGTTTGACATGGTACCTCTTACATTGAGACAGGCAAAAAACTATGTATTACACGTTTGTAATTTTGTTCCTTGACACATAGGAAAGCAGTTTACTTAACTGAAGTAGGTGGATTGGGATGGTTCCTGCATAGGGTTTAGAAGTTATTACAGGACTTCAAAGGCAATTCTGGAGAAGTTTTAGGAAGTTTTAATGTATTTAAAGTGATTTGCAAGGCATGCATTATGATGGAGAGGGCCATGGAGAAAGTATGGAACTCAGTAGTGTACCAATCAATGATAATTGCATTGTTTCATATTTGAAATAAACCCTTTTATATGGTAAATTAATAAAGATAGTAATTTTTTTGCTTTATGCTTAAATGCATTGTTTTATATTTGGAAATTCAGCAATTTCTTAACTAGACCAACAAATTTAAGCCTTTTTTAATTATTAAATTTTCCTTGCAAGTATGAAACAAACTGGCAGTAGTGATTAATATTGCTGCAGGATGAAATGGAGCAGAATTTGTTGTTTTCCGCAGTCAGCGGTGCTTATTCCCTGAGGAGTGAGACTGCAGAGCTGCTGTGTTGTGCTCTCAAGTACTGGAATAGAGCGAGGGCATCCGTCCAAACCCCATGCTTGAATGATCCAGTCTTTTATTTGTGGTCCACCAGTGAGGCCCCCCTGGCTTTTTCTTTTTTTTTTTTTTATTTTGTGTCTTTTTTTTTTTTTTCTTTTTTTTTTTTTTTTTCTTTTCCAGGGCTGCAAAGTGCCAGCATATATAAATAGCCCTAAAGCTCTTCACTTTCTCATCAGTGGCCTCTTGTTAGTACTGGATCCATTATGAAAATGTTTGCAAGTGTTTCCCAGAGCCTACACGCTGTGGAAGGGAGCATGCAGCTCTAGTGTGCTGCCTTGATCTCACACCTAATGGGAAAAGGTGGTTTTACATTTTTTTTTCAACCCTTTGCAGGACTGCTGTACAAGAGTGCCTTTTCTGATGGTTTTATCAGCTTCCCAGTGGACAGTGAAGTTTACCATAAAGTGCTGTAGACTGCAGGTGGACCTGCTGTGTCCACCAGTGGACACACCTTTGGCTTCCTACTTCCTACGTGTCTGAGAGCTGGACAGTTCCTTGAGCAGAGCTACAATTCTCTTGTGGAATTGGTGTGGAGGATCCCCTGCAGAGGCTGTTTTTTGCACAGTTGGGTTTTATTGTTTTGTTTTAAATAGATGGAGCCCAGAAAAAAAAATAAATCTGAGTGTTCAGTTGCCTACTCACAAAAGATCCATATAACAGAATTTTGCCTTAGATTTTTATTTACCACTACTGTCTGTCTTGAGTGAGACTTCAGCAGTTTTCACTAATACAAGTCAGAAGTAGAGGTAGAATGTGTAACCCAGAAACTGGAGGTTGCTCTGTTCCAGTCTAATTTGTAGTTACTCTGTGATTGACAATACAGTGAAATACCAGGAAGGAACAATATATTACATGCATATCATATTACCGGTGCCATATGTTCTGCTCTCAAATAGTTCAAAGTGGGTGGCCTCCTTGGCATACTATAGGAGCCACCCTTAGGAATGGTTTTCTAAAAAAGAGGATTTCCTAGCTGATGAGGAACTGGGGGTGGAAGGGAAGTCTGGGGGTGAATGACTGGCTCAGGCTCCAACTGAACTGATTGTACTGGTGTAGATGGTTCCCATGTCTAATTGTTTTAGATAGCTGTGATGGTGATTGCTTACAAGTCTTGGGGGGAAAAAAAAAAATCAAAGCTACATCATACAGGAAACAGCAGAGTCCTTACAGAAAATCATTTCCAGATTATTATTTAAAGTAAGAAAAACGTGTAATATATAGAGTGGATTTTTTTTTTTTTTTTTAAATTCAGTAATTGCTCTTTTCCTTGAAACAACTAAGTGGGGGCTATGGGCAGGGAATTCTTGTGAAATGCTATTCTGCTTGCTGAATTTACCACCTCACTTTCCATCCTCTTCCCTCTGCTGGGGTTTATGGAATGGGAAAATTAATATTTGGCAATGGAGTAGTATCTATGTAAGAGTTCCCTGATTGTTTGCTTTGTTTGGAGGTCAATTGGAAAGTGGATGGGGAAAGTATAGTTTTTGAGAGGCCTGGTCTACAATAAAACTGAGTCCACAATAAATGGTGATGATCTAGCTAAAAGATTAATCACTACCTATGACAGTCCACTGTAGAAACTTTGTTGATGTTGTAGGCAGCAGAAGAAACTATGCTTTTCTAACTAGAGAGACACCAATTTCATAGGTTTGGTTTCTCCTTTTTGATGTGTGAAGGTCATTAGAATGACTCAGGGTAATGTTTTCAGGCTACTAACTGATTACTTATTAGACTTCTTGGGTAATCTATTGATGTGAAAACTTACCTCCCTGATAACATTGGTAACATGGCTACTTAATCTAAATTGTAAAATGTTTTCAATCAATTCATTAATGTTTGAAGCAGAGCTACTGTGACAGTGAAGGGAGGTTGTAACTACCAAATTCTGCTGCTGTACATGATGCCTTTTGCAAGACAGATTGCAGGTGCAATATCAAGGGGTCCAGTGCTTGAAGATCATCTGAAAATGGTACAGTTTAAGCACGACACATGTTAATAAGGTTAATGTTATCCATGTGGTCTCCATCTACATAAAATAAGTTTCATTATCCTTCCAAATATAATTCAAAGACAAAAAAAGTGCTTTTTCCCTTTTGAGAATGGCTTCACGGGAGGAAATATCCCTTAAAGGGTTTCTTCTTGAATGACTTCCAGCAGGGTTGATAGCAGTGATAGCTTGGGGACAGTCCAGTCTGTGATCCTGAACATGCTCTGAATTCTACTGCATGTCCTTCTAGATAGGCATAAGTGATATTCTGCATGACCCCTGGGAAGCCTGGGCTACATAGTACACATCTCCTCCTCCCATTAAACCTCAGAGCTGGCTAATACACCTTGTAAAAGTTTTGGTTCTAAAAAGATCTGTATCTGTCAACTGAAGAAGGCAAGAGAATGACTTGAATGTGATTTCTTGTTTTGAAATTGTTCAGTTCACGTGCCTTGTCCTTCTTTCTGTAGATCTGCATTGGCCCTACTTTCTTATATCTTCATCATCATCTGGCTTGTGCACATCTTTTTGTAAAAAAAGGCAGTTGTTTGGTCATTGCAGCTTGTCTTATAAAGAATTAATTCCTGTTAACGTTCAGCTGTATACAGCAATATGTTAATTCCTATATCATTTACATCCATATATCCAAAGGCCGTCAAGAAGCAGATTAAAACAAAGGATTCCAACCATAAATTACAGTCCATGTTGATATGAGTTCTTAGCTGCATTAAGAGCAATGCAGCAGTATTGGTGAAGGTTGCCCAACATTACTTTGCCATTTCCAATTAAATTTCTAAGTCTCCCTGTTCTCTGGGTGCTGCACAGAAAAGTGCAATATTTAGGCAGATTGAGTGCAGAGTATATGAAAGACATGGTAATATCTAACCAGTCCTTTCTCAACTGTGGTAGGAAAATTGCCAAGCTTCTAGGCTTTACACTAGGGCTTGTGATTTAGTTTTATCAATTGAATAAATTCATGAGTGGTCAGTGTTTTTCTCAAATATACTTCTATCATTCTTATCATGTGTTTGATAGCTTAGAGCCAAAGAGAATGTGATATGTAGGTCTGTAAAGTTAATGCTATTCATTAATGGTAATTACTGAAGACCTTTTTTTCTGAACTATGTTGAATGTCATTCTTCCCTGCTTCCATGGTAACAAACAGAAACTATACTGAGTGTTTTAAGCCTTTGCTTCAGCCAGTGGTTACAATTCAGTAATAACTTAATTCAAAAAATGGGATCTCTGGCAATCCTGCAGTAACATTTATTTAATTGGCTCTTGGGTACAGCCACTACTCAAGTTCTGGAACATTGTAAAGGACTTTACTGTGTTTCTAAATAATTGGTTTCTCCTCTCTCAAAAAGATAAAGTCTGTTCAACTTGTATTGATTGGTTTTAATGAATTAATTTATTTATAATTTATGCTATGCCAATTATAACCCAAACCCTTTGGCCCTTTGCTTCCTTTTCCTCATTCTGAGCCAGCTCTGAGTTTTTTTATTCTCCTAGTTTGACTTCCAATGCCAGTCAGCTGTGGTTGATCCCATTTACATATTGCTGCCTGGCACCAGATCTGTGCTCACCCGCATTTGGTGTTGTGATTATTGAACATGAATCAGGGGTGATACACTCATAATTGTGACTGGAATGTTGGTCATGAATTAAGAAGCAGAAGCATAGGAGGTTTGGGCTTTTCTGTCTCCCAGTTGTGTTGGGAAAAAATGGAGACAAAACACTCTGAGTAAAGTGTTGCAGCCTAAAGTATCAGTATGTAAACATCATCAGCTTGTGTTGCTAAAAAGTAACAGAAGTGTATTTAAAAGACCTTTCTAGGAACTTGATAATCTGTTTTTCCATTTTTGCTGGGGATTGTGGAAGGTTGAAGGTAAAATGAGTTCTGTTCAAATGTAAGTGTAAATAATGATGGGACAAAACCATGGGATACGGTATATAATCTGATTTCTTTTTTAAGAAGGGCTTCACTGGGCTTACTTTTCCTCTCATGACTGATATTAAACATGGATTGATGGAATACTTATGGCAGCATTGTTCCAGGGTTTTGTGGGTTGAAGGTCATCATAAGACTAAAGACTACATGCATTATTACTTTTATAGCTGAGCTTGGTCTGTATGGCTCTTCTAGCTAAGAATTTAAGCTCATTATTTTGCAGTAAGATTGTTTGCTTCCTGACACTATAACCTGATTTACAAAGAATGCTATTTGTAATCTGTTTTTTTCTTAATGAATATGAGACTGAAGACACGTGAAACACAGTTGACAAATTCCATGTATTGAGTTTAAGCCTGACCTGATTGACATACTAGAATAATAACGATCTTGCCAATAATAGGCTATTTGTCTAGCAAAATAAGTGTTAAATCTTGGCAACTATTTGAAAGTGCTTTAAGGGATCACTGCTCTAAGTGCCTCTTAAAGTAGATCACTTACAAAAATCTATGCATCCTCTTATTGCTCATATGCACATCTGCAAACATAGAAAGGAACTGTTACAGTACAATGAGAGCATTTATAGAAAGAAAGCATATGTCCATCATAAAACCAGGAATTATCACAGTTCTGTCACCATCTTCTGCAAAAGACTGATTTTTATTTTAGTATGTAAAATTCCTTTGAAAGAAGAAAAGTTTCTACTGTAATTTCAGATGAGATTTTTCTACAAATTGAATTTATTTAATGTCTGAAATACTTTCCTAGGAAATTCATTCTATATTCTATATTCTCACTTGATTTTTTCCCTGCTGTAAATCAGTAGCTATCATTAATTACATCTAAATATGAAAGTGTATTGAAAAAGAACAGTGATATGTACAGAGTGCAGAGGTTCTGATGCAGCTCCTATCCATTATTATTGTCTCTCATAGTTGGTTTGGGGTGTTCTGCAGTTGTTTCTGTGATTATGGATTGTGCTTTGATCCCTCAGAATCCCTGCTGAGCAATAGGGCTAATTAATTTGCAGTTTTTCTGAAACAGGTACAGGTGGACGGGGCTGCCCAAAGGGCCATGGGCAGGGACCAACAGCCCTAGACTGGTCTGCAATGGGCTCCTGGGCCATGGGCAAGGTGAGGGAGCCCCTAGGGGTTGGGGGGTCAGGCCTGGTCAGAACCCTTACTGTCCTTGGGGCCTGCACAGAGCAAAACCAGCAGTACCTGAGGGGAAGATACTTGTACCATGGGGGTGAATCTTGTCCTGTGCTGGACAGTCACGTGTATCTGATGTATTAAAATGTCTCTGGGGAAAATACATAGTGCACAGTGCTTCCTGTTGTCATTATTCGTGACTTGGCATAAGGGGCCTGCTTGTAGTTTGAAGTGCGGGAAATTCAGTAATTTAACATCAGTCACTCAGAGGAAGTGTGTTGAGTGGTGTGGGCCACCCTAGCGAGCAAAACTACAATTAATTCTTGTTCTGTTTTTATACTGAACATATTTGCAGCCTGAATTTTTTTCATCACTTTGAGCTTTATCTGCAAAGTTGCTGTTTTCCCTATTATGTGTTTTTTCTCTAGTTGTTTTTTTATATCCTGTTGTTGCCTACTTGTTGGCAAGACTGAAGTATGGCTTGAATTAACACTGACACAAACACAGGAGCTTGAGACTTGCACAGCTTCAGCATATTCCTTTTGAAATGCATCTAAACTTCTGTCTTGCACTCAGTGCTGTGTGGTGGTGAAAAAGTCTGTCTATTTCCTTTGAGCCAGCTAGGGGGAGGGAGGCACTCAGTGGTTAGATGTCACATCTCATGTTAAATGTAAAACTGAATGGGTGACTCCAGTGGCAATTAGATCAGTAGCTTTCTCTGGACCAGACGCATCATTCCCCATGTTCTGGCCAGATTCCAGCTCAAGCAGTTGTACTCTGCTCAGCTACTTATTTTCACTGGCTCAAATACTTGAGTCTGCTTTGTTTTTTAAGCTCTTACTGTATTAGTCCCTAGTGCAGCTAATTTTTTCCCCCTTAGTTGGCAGCCTTTTTGAGTGGATGTCAAGTAATCACTGTGAATAAATCTGTTTATAATAGGTTTGTTAAGTGTCTGGGGTTCCTTGGTATCCAGGCTATTTGTAGCATATTATATGTCTGAATATTATTTTCTCTTGTAGGATTAGAAAGGAGTGTACATATTTATGGGCATGGCCCATAATATTTAATGGTGCATTTTTCTGAGTAGTCTCTTAGTGTTGTGAGAAGCATTAGAAATATCAGGACTACCTTGACATTGTGCCTTCACTGACATAAGCAGAAAGATTTATGTGCCTTTTGGAGATTTTTATTAAGTCATAAAGAATGTACATATGATCAGTCAGTCAACTGAGAACTCTGGTTGTCACCTTGCTCTTCAGATTACGTGCTACATTCTTCATTGGTTATAAACTGTACTGTTGTTGCTGAAATGGGGAAAATTTTCTGCTTGGCTGTGTTTTTTTTTTTTTTAAACTTAAACTTTTTTTTTTTTCCTTATGTGGGAAGTCCTAAGCCAAGAGTTGGTAATAAATCAGCATGCACAGATAGAGCTTTTATTTTATTTTTTTTTCCCTCCATATTCCAGTTTTAGCAAAGGGTTTATTAAGCAAAAGTTCTTACCTTCAGTCTGTGTTCCTCTCTGCCTTGCCTAGCCAACTTTTTGATTGCAAGATACTCCTGGACAAGTGTTTTGTCTATTGGTGTACTCCTTTCTCTTGGTGACCCACCTTACTCCTCATCCTCAGCACCTGTCAGGGCAGTAAGGTGGGCTTGCCTACACAGAGGAGGACATATAACCCCACTATAGTGACTGCAGTGCAGTAACATTTGTGGATATCTGGAGCTTTCTCCATGCAGTTATCTTAAGGTGTTGTCAGCTAAAAGTTACAGCTGTTCTCAGCACAGCCTGGAAGCTTCTACAATGAATTAGTTTGTGGATGTGCAGCACTGAATGAATTCCTGAGCCATCTGGGACTCTCTGTGCCTCTAGCTGAGCATCAGGTTGAAATTTGCTGAAGTGGTCCTCTGCTGTCTGCATCATCTTTCAAGGGTCACAGGCTAGAAACAAAGCTATTTTGAGATTTATACAGTAGTGCTAAAGATTTTTCAACCTAGCTGGTATGAAGTTAGGTAGCTGTAGTGGAGATTCCTCACTCCTGGTCCAAATTTACTATCTTCAGAGACACGAGGGTATTTTCTAGTTTTGTTTCCAAGCTTTTGGTTTCTTGGTTCCCCACCTCTCCTCCCATCCCACCTTTATTTTCTGTAAAGTTTTCTCAAAATTGAAATTTGCTTGAAAAGAAGAAAAGGTTCAGATTCTTGTGAAATCTCCTGAATTTAACAGCTGGAGTTTTAACTGAGAGAAAACTCACCCCCTTAACCATGCAAAATGTATGTGAAATCTGTGAAAAAATACCAAATTACTGGGAGTAAGGTTCTGTAAATAAGGAATCTGTTCAAAGTTATGAAGTGACAGTTAATCAGCAAAAGTTTCTAGGTCAGTGACTAGGTAGGCTTTCCTAGCTTTCTTTTATTGTTCAAATAACAGACAAATTCAATTCTCAAGGATTAATATGGGTCATAAATTTTAGTGTGGATATTATGATATTTAAAAATATTATTATGGTATTTTTATTTTAATATTAAAAGATATATTTGTAAATATTATGGTATTATTTGTACAGCAATCTTGGCAAGCAAATATGCCTTCAAAGTGTATGCTATGCTATAGAGTTCACAAACAACCCATGTGATGCGCCGATTTACATGCATTTTTCATAACTTTAGTTGGTGTCCTTGAATTGCAGGAGCACACAATTGTGTGTATGTCTCCAGATGGGTTGGAGAGCTGCAGCAAGGCGCCTGTTCCCAGCAGATGGCAGGATATCCTAGTTTATCCCATCCAGCTACATCTTGGGCACAGCCCAGGCTGCCTTGTGTGCCTTCATACTTTTGATGTATTATCTGATTCATGCCGTATTGCTTCCAACGTGGGCAGGCGCCTTTAAGGCTGTGGAGTGCTCCTATATGTTGCTTTTATGAAACTTTTATGGAGATAGCTCTTACTTGGGCATATTCCGAGCCAGAAGCCTTTGTACTCGGGTGAGGTGAGGCATTTGGGAGCAGATGGTGCTCGGATCCCTTCCGTGGAGGAAGGGTGCTCTGTGCAGGTGGGTGGTAATAAACTTACCAGGCCCATCTCGGCTGTGCCAAGTCACACTGGCTGGTCACGAGATGAAGAGATGCTGCTGCATGAGGTGCTGGTGAGATTTTCAAAGAAACTAAGGTCACGCTGTGGCTCAGGTTGTGGCAGGGCTGCAGCCATGCTCAGTGCTGGGCAGGTAGCTCTTGTTAAAGGAAATCAATTTCCCCTTTAATGATACAAGCATCTTGCTGAGTGTGAGGTACAAATTCCTCTTCATACAGGGAGAGCACATGTTATTTTTAGAAAGGCCATTGAGTGAAAGGTGGATGCTGGTTAGATATTTTAGTGTGCTGCTAGGATTTTAAGACAAACAACCCTTCATCTGCTCCAGAGCCAATTATGTTAATGGTCTCATAGATCTAAAAGCTATGGCTGTGTGTCAGGTATAGGCCTCTTATGCAGAATATCTGTGTGAAGATAAAAGGGCACCCTATGTACCCTATGTGCACACCACAGATTAAAGTAGCATGCTTTCTTTTGGGTTTGTGCTGTGATCTTTCAGTAAATATTAGTAACATTTTAATGAATAAAAATGGAGAACAGATAAATGACTTGCATTTCATACTGATAGTAGTTTTTTTCAAGTCAAAAAGACCCCAAAACAGAAAAGTAATGTTTAAGCCTTCCAAAAGAGAGCATAGTTTATGAACTGCAGAGTTTTGGGTTTGTGAGAGTTGGTGTTTTTTAAGGTAATAGATGATGTTACTCACCTCTTCTGTGCATTCCAGTATTAATCAACAGTGGTAGAAAAAGTATTCACAACTGTCATGATATCTTAGTATCTATAGGGCCATCACTGTTAACTCTGTTCTGTTGAAGGCCCTAGAAGTGCTAACATCAGGTCAAGACTTGTGTAAAATAACTTAATAAACAGGCAAACAGTTCAGTTTATATCCATCTGCCAAGGTAGATGATGTTTTTGTGAATATTTGAATGGTTGTGAGGTCAGAGTGCTCCAGTTTCAGTTTTTGTACCATTTTAGTTTTAGATACTGTTTTAATTAGGTCTGATGAGAAGTTATGGAGGGGACCTGCTTATTTCCAGCTGAGGAGATATCATGGCTGGACAAAGAAGCTGAAATCACCCCCACCTGCATCTGTAGTAGTGTTATTCAGCAGCATCTATAGCAGCTCCTATAGAAATTAACCTCACCTTGATCTAGGAAATTAAATTAATATTAGGAAGCCACTCTGAGCAGAAATATACTTATGAAGATAAAATTGTGAATACCACCTTCTACCTTTATCCACGTTTGGTTTTTTTTTCACTATTAATCCCTTGTTGCTGCCTGCTTCTGGTAGCACTGACTTTTTCCATAGCCTCCTCCAAATATTAAACCACAAAAAATTAAGTGATGAAAGTGGAATGATAGCTGTGAGTGAGGGCAATCTCTGCAGTCCTTTTGTTTCATCTCTGCTGAGGTGAACATGTCAACAGCTGTCAGCAAGTAATGCTTAGTCTTCCTACAGCAATGTGATGGATTGATATGTGTACCAAAATATGTTAGAAATTGAAATAAAATATGCATTTTTTCATAATTTATCAGCATTATGATGGCACAAAAAAGCCAGTCTTATGAATAATACAGAGCTCTGCAGTGGGCATTATGTACTGTAGGTAATAAATGCAATGTCTCTCCTAGACTACCAGGAGAGTTGTAAAGCAGAATGCATTAGTTCTGCTTTGTGATAATAAATCATTTTAGTTTGTCAGAAGGATCTGGCTAACTTTTACTCCTGAGGTATGAAAGAATGCAGTGCCATACGGCTCTGGGTGGTTTCTGAAGTGTTTAGACTGGCTCTGAATCTCCTGGGTAATGTTTTGAGTGAGCGATATGGTTAGATAACAAGTGGCAGTATTTCTCAGGTATTGATGTTGTGATGCCTCCCGTTGTTTTATTGCCTAGAGTGCCTGATTTTGTCCTAATTGGAACTGTAGCTCTTCTCTGATGTTTTGTGTCTCTATTTGCAATATGACTAGTGTCTCTCTGAAGAGCTGTGCAAGAATGCTGAGTGACAAGCTGTTCTGCTGCTTGGGTGTCTTTTGCAGGGGGCAAAGAATGCAGCTACACTTTAGTTTTCATTTTGCATACTAACCAGTTGTTTAGGCAGTTGTAAAAAGCTGCCTTTCCCTAAGCTTCCGTGCCTGTCAGCTGATTGTTGCTTCAGACAGCCCAGATGATGGCAACACAGAGTAGCTAGAAGCAGACCTGGGCTTATTATTCAAGATTAGAGAGAAAAAAAAACAATCTACCTGTGTAAATGTAGCTAAAATATGAGAGTTATCACAAGTTATCTAAACTACCTAATATTACTTGGACTGTTTTTCTACCCTTTTTTATTTGTATGCTTCTTCTTTATGAATTACTATTATTTTTGGTTGTATTTGAAAAGCTTTAATTGACATTAATATCCCAACTGATTAGTTGATACACATCTTGAGATGCCCTGAGTAAGGCTCACCCTGAAGAGAGGAGCAGCCTCAAAGCTGCTGCAGGCGCTCACTTCTGCAGAACTTCCTTCCCCTTTGCTTGTCTTTGGGGAGAGGGAGCAAGATCTTCCCTCTGCAGACTGCAGTGTACTTCTGCAGTGGAAGTACTGAGTTTCTAGAGTTGCCCGTTTCATTTTTCCTCATCCTTGGATCTTTCTCTGGTTCTCTGTCCTCTCATGGAATATGATTCTCCATTGCACACTTTTCTTTGGAGATACTGGTACCAAGCCCAAAGGACAGTTTTGCCCACCATTGCTACTGGTATCTCATATTGTCAGTGACACTTCATCAGGACCTAGCTGGTGGTGACCTTGTCTGGTGCCACACAGGTGCTATCCTCGCTCAGGTTTCAGTGGAGAAAACAGGGAGCTTATGTACAAGCTGCACAGAGCATCAACTTTTCCTGCTGTCTGTAGAAACGCAGGAGGGGCAGAGGGAGGTCCCCATGTTTACACAGAGACTTTGTGACTCCTTTTACCCATTGTAGCCCCGGTTCTTTCCTGATCTAGGGTGCATCTGTGCACTTGGTGTCCTCCTCATTGTATGTGAGGTGTTCAGCTGAGTGTGTAGAAGTAGTTCAGCTCTGTACTCCATGAGGAACAGAATCTCCCAATTTTTTCAGTGGGTTGGCACAGTTGAACACACTGCTCTGTGTACTGAAATTACATTGCCAAGTCCTCTGCTGAAGTTTTCCTCAGTTTTGTGTCTCTTGAGTTACATAATTTTGGAATAATTCTATTCTTAGAGAGTTCTGGATGGTGCAATTAGCCTCATATTTAGAGTAACTGGTCTGTAAAACTTAGAGCTTCAAATGATTGTAATATTTTATTCTGGAATTGTTCACAGAAAAGTATTGTGTACTTTAAAGAACAGCAATATCTTAAAGATTATTTTGTATATTGATGCGATTACTCAATGTTGTGACTAATGGTCTTTCTTTTGTTTAGAAATTAAATGATAAACAGTTCCATTAATGTATTTAGCGAACAGGAGTGTACTTTGTGTTTGTTTGTTTTAAAGCATTGGTGTGCTGTAACTTTTACTCTGCTTTTTAGTTTTGGCAGTGTGTTCTTATTCATGTATTTTTCTCAGCTTATCACACACTCACTGAATGTTCACCCCGTCCTATATTTTTTTTGGTTTTTAGGAGCCACAGACCTAAGTGGAATTTCTTAGTTCTAAACGTTCAGTGTAGTTTTCAGAGGAGAATCTGATGAGACCAATGGAACATTGTAGTCCATTTTGTCTGAGAACTGGAAATGAAGAATTTGCAATACAAGCCTTGTTAGTTCTTGACATGTGGAGCTTCCCCTGAAAATAAAGGGAAGCTGATATGCAGAAAAATTACATGACATTGAAAGTCTTAGTGATAATATCAGAAACTGACCATCAACCCTTTGCTTGGAAAAATATCCCTAAACCCTCAAGACTCACTGAACAATCCTTTCTTTATGTATCCTCGGTCCAAAAAAATTCCCAATGTTCTTGATACTAGAAATGAGAATTGATGGAAGAAAGCTATATTTCGGTTGGGTAAAAGAATTTCTGGGTCCAAGGCTCTGTCTATTCCATCCAGCATCCTGGTGTGCTCACTCCAGTGTGCAGAGGTGCTTGCTGTCAGAGCCAGTATGTCTGCTGGTAACCACTGAGGTCCTTCCCACACCTGCTGGTTCACTGCATGATCACAGATTCACCAAGCTGGCTTTGAAGCATTCATTCCCTTCCTTAGAAACTTCTGCCACAGTCTTTTACTTGACAATTTCTGATTTTTCCTTTTTTTTTTTTTTTTTGGGGGGGGGGGTGGGGGTGGGGGAAACTGTTTTATGTTTTCCT
>JAOEGS010019106.1:0-10708 GCA_025447755.1 Corythornis vintsioides
GTAGAAGGCCTCATCAACTTCCTTATCCTGATCAGGTGGCCTGTAGTAAACACCTACTACAATGTCTGCCATATTAGACTTGAGTTCTGGCAAAGGTCAGTTCTCAGTGTTTCAGTGGAGAGAGGAAGGCTGACTGTGACAAACCATGAAGTGAAACTTGAAGGGAAAAGGAGGAAGCCAGCTGCTTGGGCATGCTTCAAATATTTATATTCTGCCTTTTTGAGTCCTCTTCTGTTGTCAGAGACAACCTCATTCTGGTGCAGCAGCCACAGACACAAAGTGGCCTGGAGTCCAAAGCAGGGAAAATCAATGCAGAGGTTTAATTTTATCACACAGTGATGGTTGAATTTGCTCCTATCCAATGGCCTACAGCCCAAGGACACTATTTATAAACAAATCTTGCATTTATTTGTAGATCACAGAATCATAGGAATGTCTGGGTTGGAAGGGAACTCCAGAGCTCATCCAGTCCAACCCCCTGCAGGGAGCAGTGACATCTGCAACTACAGCAGGTTGCTCAGAGCCTCCTCAAGTCCCACCTGGAATGTCTTCAGGGATGGCGCCTCCATCACCTCCCTGGGCACCCTGTGGCAGTGGCCACCCCTCTGCTGGGAAAGAACTTCTGCCTTAGTTCTCATCTCTATCCACTCCTTTCTCTTTTCAAACCATTACCCTTGTCCTTTCACTGCAGGCCTTTGGAAACAGCCCCTCTCCAGGCTTTGAATCAGCTCCCTTCAGGCACTGGCAGGTGCTCTAAGGTCTCCTGGAGCCTTCTCTTCTCCAGGCTGAACAATCCCAGCTCCCTCAGCCTGTCCTGGGAGCAGATCTGTTCCATCCCCCTGAGCATCTCCGTGGCCTCCTCTGGCCCTGCTCCATCAGCTCCATGTCCCTCCCGTACTGAGGGCTCCAGAGCTGGACACAGGGCTCCAGGGGAGCTCTTCCCAGAGCAGAGCAGAGCAGCAGGACCCCTCTCTCCATCTGCTGCCCACATTGCTCCTGCTGCAGCCTAGGATGGATTGGCTGCTGGGCTCCAGCACACCCTGGCTGCTCATGGCAGCTGCTCCTCTCTCAGCACCCCCAGGTCCTTTCCTGCAGGGCTGCTCTGTCCTCTCATCCCCCAGCCTGGATGGACAGTGGGGATCTGTAAGTACTACCTGAACAGGGAGGAAGAACTGAGTAAAGTCACAGGTGACCTGTATCACACAACTCCACATATCAGGACGGGTGAAATAGTGACATGCTCAGCAGTGTAGGAAAGGAACTTCGTGCAGCTGAGTGAGAATCTTGAGATCTGGGCAAGGGGGAAAGGGAGAGGGCGGGAGTGGAGAAGTGAAGAGTGGGCATTTGCTTAGGATTGTGAGATTCTCCCAGGCATCTAGTTTTTCATTTTCATTAGTACATTTCATGTACTAACCACAGTACTATGAGGGACTCCAGTGCTGACATCCAAGGGGAGACTAGAGCAGCATTGTTGCCATCAGTGCTCCCACAGTGAAGGCAGCAGAGAATCGATGGCTATTCAGGAGAACATCAGGACAGCTCAGTATTTGGAGAATTCATGACACAGGCCTCCAGAAGCAGCATGACTCAGGCACATGTGATGAAGAGATCTGCACAGAATCTGGAGGCAGATGTTTGCCAGCAGGCAATGCACAAACTACCGAAGCAAGGAGCTCCACTGAAAAGGTGGTTCTTCAGGCTTCTGGAAGGGAACAGTGTCTTTTGATCATGGCAGTGACAGCAAGTAAGGGATTGCAGTTGCAGCATCACGTGAACTAGCAAGTACGTTGGAAGAAAACAATTAGTTCTCTCTGTGGTTCTTTTTAAACTGAAAATGCCAGCTGCTTAGACACTAAGAAACTATAGTCTAGGTGACCTAGAGTGAAACATGGTGTTAAAATACAGAATGCTAGAAATGAATAATAGACAGTCTTATTTAAACTCAGAAGCTATCTTCAAAGTCTAAATTCTCTGGATAGAGACACAGCAAGACAGCCAAGGTATCATTATGAAATATCCTGCTCAGTGCATAAGCACACTGAATTTTTATGTTAAGCTTTGCACTATGTCTGTAAATCTGGGTGTTTGCTACTTATGAGATAGTGAAATTCTGTAGTAAAAGGCTAAAAGACAGAATTCCAAAATATAGATTAATTGTGTAAATCACTTGTATTGTGGGGGATTTTTTCCTAGGGTTTTTGGGTTGTTTGTTTGTTTGGGTTTGTTTGTGTGTGGTTTTTTTTGGTTTTTTTTTTTGTTTTTTTTTTTTTTTTAACTGCGCCTGGACATTTGTGCAGGTTTATATCATCTCAGGGTTATATCATCTCAGCATCTGAAGTTTTTTTCTTTATTTTTTTTTCTTGATCACAATACTCCCAGTGATGCTGCTTGTTCTCCACAGCTGTTATAGAGCCTTTTCCAGCTTCGAGCTGTCACTACCTGTTAGTGAATATGGCCAGACTAATGATGTTTTCTGTTCCTGCTATTAGTTTTCTAAATATATTTGAGACAACACAATATTGAAACACTGGTTCATTACCCAACTCCAAAAACCAAGTGAAATGCATTTGCAGTTGCTTCAGAGCAGCCTGTTTCATGGCCCTAACCAGCTTTCCCCAGTGTTTAACTGTGTTAAGTGTGGATACAGTCAGCTGTATGTTTTATTGCTATTCTCTAAATAATATAAACATTTATCTGCATAGAAAACTGTGGAAAATTGAACTATTCACCTACAGTAGTTCTCAATTTAGAGTTTCAAATAGAAGCTTCGCGCCTGCCTGAAATGCTGCCTTAAATTTCATTTCGTGGAATTAACATTATTAGGAGGGATTAGCTTTATATGAGCTTAAATCCCAGAAAACATCTCACACTTGTGTATAGTGAGAACCAGCTTTTTGGTTGCTCAGGTCTGAGCTTGCTCTTCCCAGCAGGTGCCAATCAGCTCCGCTGATCAACAAAACAACTTCCAATGGAAGCATCACAGATCCTTGGGTAGTCAGTTGTGCTGGTTTGTACTGGGATGAAGTTAATTTCCTTCACAGCAGCTAGTACAGTGCTATGTTTTGGATTTGTGCTGAAAACAGTGTTGATAACACAGAGATGTTTTAGTTGCTGCTGAGCAGGGCTTGCACATGTGAGATGGCTAATGAGTACATATTGGATAGTGTGGTGCCTGAGAACGACACGAATGGTATGGAATAAGGGGTGGAGAATGCACTGGTTTTGACTGGGTAGAATTAATTTTCTCCACAGTAGCCAGGATGGGGCTGTATGTTGGATTTGTTCTGAAACCAGCGTTGATAATACAGAGATATTTTTGTTCCTGCTAACAGCTGCTGCTCTCAGATTTTCCTGCCAGTGGTGAGTGCCAGCTACCTTGTCCTTCACTGCTGACTCCTCAGCCTATGAAATTAGCCCTGGTGATACAGTCAGTACAAAAAAAAGGTATTTTCGGGGCAGCAATACAATAACAGGCGTTTCAACTGCTAATTTACCCAGTCTCTCCTCTCTTTCTCTTCTCAAACACCACTAACACAGAAGAAACACTCAACAATGATTTCAACTTGACATGACTGGAAGCAAAAGAAGTCGAATCACGTTGGATGAGTAAGCAGATAGCCCTCACTTCTGCAAGAGCACTAACTTCATGGAATTGTGAGAGCCAGTGGCTTTGAGGTTACAAGAGAAACTGCAAGGGCACAGGCAGCTGAAAAACAGGTGGGCCTTCACCTTAAATCCACACTGGCCTGATGGGTTAACTTGCTGTCTGAAGCCTTGTTTCTCTCTCCTGATCTTTGATTTTATTGTTTGAGTAAAGGGAGATTTGTTTATTGGCATAGCCCAGGCTCTTGAGTTTTACTCTGCTTTTACATAATAAGATCTTTGTGCCGAAAGCAAAGAAATGTGTCGACTACAGCATTTGTTCCAAGGTCTGGGCTGAGTTTTGGGCCATTAAGACTCTTTCCAATTTAAGATCTCATTCCCTCGGGCTTTTTCTATAATGGGTGATAAAGGACTTGGAAAGCAAATTTATTGACTCTTTCTGAAAAGCTTTCCTTTTCATCACAGTGATAAGGGGACCTTTACCACTGATACTATTGGGTTTCTCCTGAGTGTCTTATTCTTTGGTGTCTTTAACAAGGTAAGTTATCCTTTCCTGAATCTCCTCCTCGTGTTCACTTTCAAGGGTCATGTTTTTGCATGGCTTCAATGTTAATGTGCAGAAAGTTCCCACTGGGTGCATGGAAACTCCACAGAGCCTGTTGGATTAGGAGTGCACTTATTAGTCATGTATATTCAGGTATCTCTTCTTCTGTGGGTATCAGATACTACAGACAGCCAAAAACTTCCAGTGAGCCAAAAAGAACAGGAGCTGTTTTTATGTCATGTGATATTCCTCTTCTTCTTTTTTTTTTTCTTTCCCAGACTACAGTCTCTCTATTTTCAGTTGCAAAGTGCAGCACTGATAGGCACGTTCCCAGTGAGGATTATTTCTGATGACTTCACAGTTTCATAATACATTGAGCAACAGCTGACATCTCTCTGCACGGGCTGCAGCAATTTCTATTTCCAGACTGTCTTTATTCTGCTTAGTTAACAACAATACTGTAAAATTCCTAATTCACTACCAACAGTTAATGAAAAAGATCAGCCTTTCATAAAGATTGGGAAAGAAAGAAAAAAAAAACAGTTTTCCACTTTCTAAGGACACTGCTACCTACCTATGGCTACGAGGAACATACTGACTATTCAAGGAGTGAACACCTTAAGGGAAATACCCAATCTGCACCCATTTTCCTATGCATTAGTCTGGCAATGAAGAGTCACCATTAAAGATGAAAACTAGAATAGCTGCACTGCAGAAAGATTTCGACCTTTCCAAGTCTAGGATATGAATACAAAGTAAAGAAATCTGTCACTTTATTTGTGGCAGAAGGAACTCTGTCCTCATTTTTTAAAAAAATACACAAAGTTCACTGGAGGATTCACCTCTCTGCGCACAGGGCAGTGGCAGGGGGAGAGAAATCTGCTTCTCCCTCTTGCTGCCCATGCCTCCTGGGCAGGGCTGAACCAGGAGCAGGGTGAGGTGATGGCCACAGGTCAAAGCAGGTACAACACACCTCATGATCTGGTCATTTGCTTCCATCTGCTGTCAGCAGAGTAATCAGGGCGTGCTCAGGCAGCATCTGGACACACATAGGTAATTAAAAGAACACAGGAGCCCCCCAGTCAAACAAAACTCCCTTTTCCCTTAACCCCAACTCAGCCAAAGGAAAATGCCCAATCTCTCAGACACAGGAGTAAGACCCTCATGTTTCAGAGTTTGCTCTCCTGTCCTGTAATGAAAACATTTAAAAATCACATTTTTAATTAATTAGAGCAACACCAATTTGTCTTCTTAGTTGCTGCATTTATGCAGAGATTTACAAATTTAATGTTCACACTTCTAAAATGCCACATTTCTGAAAGTACTGTGTCTTAGAAAACTTGTGATAGATTTTTTTTTTTTAGTATCTCTTTACTGCAATCATGGCTGCTTGTACTTTCAGAAAGACCAAGAGCAGCCTAATTCACATGGATGGACATATACAGGCTGAGTCTTTCAGAGCAGTTGGGCATTTCTCTCTGGGTGCTGTCAGTGCAGTGTGGGTGCTTTGGGCACCCTCCTATCTTACTCAGAATATTTGACAGCAGCAATGTTTGAAGGGATTTTCAAATCACACCACCACTCTGATATTTGTAACACCGGGAGGAGACATAAGCAATGAAGATATGGGAAGGTATTTAATCTTTTGAGGATGTCCTAAATCGGGGTCAATGGCAGTGACAAAGCAAACACTGATGCTCAGCTTTGATTTATCATTAGCATGCAAGAAAGAAAAAATGGGCAGAGAAGCTGTCCTGTGAACTGCAATAAAAGGGCATTGCCAAACCCTTCCAGTTTTTGTTTCATATGTTGTCACTGAAAGCACTTCTTTAGGAACCTGAACATACATTGTCTTCTCTCATTATATTTTTTTCTCATTTGGTTGAGCAACCTGAATCCCCAAGCTCATCTCCCTTCCCATCCCCTGTCCCCTGCTCATTCTGCTGGAGCAGAAAATGAACAGACCTTTGTTTGCCAGCACCAGCAGCAGCACCAGCAATGTCAGCCTCGCAGAAGCACCCACCCTCCCTCCGTGGTCCTGGGTGATGGGACACCTCATGTTTTGGGGAGTAATGCATCCCAATGAACCATGTTCCTGAGAGAACAGGGTTTGTGGAGGTCTCAAGCAAGCCGTGTTTTTAATAAAGGGAAGGGAGATTCAAACCCAAGCATTTTAGAATGACAGCATATTCAGAGAGATTTAAAAAACTTGCTATGAAAAGCATTCAAAATTAGGATGTAAACAGCAATAGCAGGTTCTCTTAGGTAACCACTGGACAGCAGAAGCCAGAGCATCTGCTTTCTTCAAGCTCCACTCAGGACCTTCCATTCCTTTTTGTGTATAAATGGATTATATATTAGCTACATATATTTCCTTCCATCACATAGGGAACAGAAACACCTAAGAGTGTCAGCTTTGGCCCTTTGCTGTGCTCCAGGGATGTGTGTGACATTGTGACTTTCATTGACACAATCTTAAAAACAAGTAGTTCAGCTTTCCAGCCCCTGCTCTTTTCCAGCCTCCTTCTCTAGTAGCCTGAAGCCTTCCTCATTTCCAGCTTATAAAACACTCATTGTTTACAGTCAGATTTGCTACCCAATTTGCTCTTGTTTGCAGGTAGGCTAACATCTTCCTTCATCCACTTACGGAGAACAACCTTAGTGATGCTCTACCTGTCTTTGCTAGGATACAGAAATCAAAATCTTTCACCTTCTCAGATAGAATGATGAAAAAAAAATGGAGAAAATAACAGCTGGGTTTTTATTTCCCCTAATCTTTTGAACAAGCTTAAACTGACCTGCCTTAAGTATATATGGCCAGACCAGAACTGTGCAAAGTACCCCAGGTGTAATCTCACTTGAGGCATGTTATTATCTCTACTGTCATCAGGTAAATCCTCCACGACCTCTTATCTTCTAATCTCTCTGTCATCCTCCTGTACTTTGTATTTTTCTGTTTCCCCAAGAAAACAGGAGCTCTTTGTGGTAATACTTTGGGCAACTTGTGGTACTTAGGTAGGGGGAACACCCATTAGTATTTGTTAGGAGACAACTCTGCCTTGGCAACTCAGCAATTTGCCATCTGAACTCCTGGGAGTGCTAGAGAAGCCAAAAGCTCTCTCCTACTTAAGCTGTTATTCACTAACTTATTTAGTCAGAATAAATATGTCCTAGTTGCATGTGTTGACACTTCCCATTATGCAGCTGGACTGCTGCTTCCTTACTCTCCTCCATACTTCATCTTTCTTTCTTTCTTAACAACCTCTGTAGAAATGCTATCCTTTATAGCAATTCCTTTAGGGTGGGGAGATTTTCAAAGAGAGGCTTAAGATCAACGTTGGCTCCATACTAGTTTAATTTAAAGCATGTGTGATGGGTCAGACTAACCCAATGCTGTTCATGACAACCACCCCTGATATAGATACAAGCCTAGTATTTTAGTTATGACCTGGAAATGTCTGAAGCCAAATTATATATAGCCTTTTAAAAGAATTTATCATCTTAAGAATGGTTATAAACATCTCCAGAGTCCCTTTAGTGATGCACAGGTTTACAATGGACACATTTCTGTCTGAAGCCTACACTGAACGTCTACTACACAACACCTGGACCTCTCCCAACAAGGCATTCGTGCCCAGACTGGAGCTTGATGTGCTTCTCCCGAGTTTCCTCTGAAAGAATAGGGAACAGAGCAGAAGTACTCTCTGATCCAAAAGAGGTTCTGCTGAGACTAGATTCTCTGAGTGCTCCAACATATTAATCTCTGACCTCGCAAGTAACAAAGCATCACTGGTGGAGCTACAGCAGAGAGACCTACGTGGCAGCATGAAGGGACACGTGAGGAATGCAGGCGAGGTAATTCTCATCCCTGATCCATAAATTGGCTTTCAGACTTAGGGAAAGAATAATCACGCTGACCTGCATTTGCAAGGTATTTAAAAAAGCCACCAGAGAGGACAGCAGGCACTCACCATGTGCCCTCACCAGCACCAGGAAGAACAATGGCGCTGCTGCTCCTATGCAGCATTCTGCTGAGCAGGAATTCCAAACAGGCCCTGGGGTGAGGACTGGGGTGAGCCACAGGCTACTGGCAGGGGCAGAGCAGCACTGTGAGGTGCCTGCTCCTAGAGAAAAGCTGTGTGAACCACACTGTCCCAGAGCTGAGCCTCATAAGGTGAGCAGAGAGAGGAGGGATATGGGTAGGTGGGTAGCGCATCCCTAGGCCCACAGCTGCCATGGTGGAGGAAGAGGAGGAGGCCAGCACAGGGCCTTTGCTGGACAATGTCTTGCAGCTTTACAAAGCTCACATTCTTCACCTGAAGCCTGATATGAAATACCTGAGCTAAACTTAAGACTTAAATGTAAAGATGAACTGGGCCTCTTGTTGGCAAGGAAGAAATCTGCTGGGGGCAGGCGGTGGGCACTTCACTGTTGTGATTACAGATTCTGGAGAGGGACAGAAAAGGAAAGGGAAACAGGTATTTGAAGATTAGAGACTACTCTAAAGCAAAAAAGGGCAGAAAATGGGTGGCAGAAAATGGGTGGCAGGGTGACAAGGAATAGGCAGGGGAGGAGGGTCAGCAGCTTTGTCCATGGCCACAAACTACAGCAACACGCAGGAGGCCTCAATCCAGGGCTGAAGGAAAAAAATCACCAGATTGAAATAAATATGTAGAAAAAAATAGCCAAAAAAAAAAAAAAAAAAAAAAAGACAGCAAAAGATGAGATTGATTATGCTTAAGCCTTCTGGGTTTGGCTTGGCAGGCTGCAGATGCCAGACTTGGTTATGGTGCTGCATCAGTGCACTGCCACACAGGGATTCAGTGGAGGAAAAAAAAATAATTGAATTGTGCACATCTCCCTGTTTTTACATCCTGTTTTTCTTAATGTAGTGTTTTCTTTCACAGAGGGGTTACAAAGCAAAGGGATATAGACAGCAGATTTGAGATTATAGTATCTTATCTGGTCAAAACAGAAAGAGGTGTAGAGGTATTTGATGCTGAAGGCTAACTCATCTAGAAATCTCTGTATTCATACCTAATGATTTCAAGTGCTGCTACTATTCTTATCTGCTCTTTGAAAAAGGTCAAGGGTATTAGTGAGTCATGTTTTTTCCTCCATTTTTTTTTTTCTATAGTTCAGCACAGGTTATCCTTTATTGCCAGATGGATGAGTATTGTTTTAACATTCTTCTCAATGCTGGTTATGGAGAACCTAATTGCCTTCTCATTAAGCTGAATTTACACCAGCATGTCTCACCTCAGACTACCAACAGGATGAGGGAAGAAAAAATACCTAGTTTGTTATTCAGCAAGATATCATTGATTCAATTATGTCCCTGAAGCTATTTTGACTGAAAACACCTCAGCCTTTCTAGCCTGGTGAAAAGCTTTCATGACAGGGATTTGCTAGACACTGGGACTTCTGGGACTGTGCTGGTTCTTCCAAATCCAAAACTGCCAGGCTGTTCCCTTTAGGGCAGCTTCCCTCTTGATCTCTTACTGCTCCCTTCCCCTGTCAAAGCAGGGGATGCACACAGGGTACAAAAGACTCCAGGTCTGCAGATTACTGCAAGCACTCTCAAACCCTTAGAGCTGAAGTCACAGACACTGATTTATGTCTCTGCTAGCTATTTTCTCCTCAGTGATGCAACCACCCACTAAGAGGTAGGTGTCAGCAGCTGAGAGAAAAGGCATGCTGGGGTTTGGAGAAGTTGGGCCACAGCTACACTGGCTTTCTCCAGACAGCCTTTCAAAGCTCACCAACAGGTCAAGCCTGCAGTAGGAAAATGTCAAGCAGGCTACCTGCTGGGATTTCTCCTGATTTTATTAAAGACAGAAACATTGGCCTCTGCATGGTACTAGCAGAAAAAAAGAGCTCACTACTTGTATATTAGATCCAGAAGGCACTGCTGATGAAAGCTCTTACCAAGACTATGACAATGCTGGAGCAAGTCCTAGCCAGTAGACATCTGCCTGCAGCTCAGCAAGCTCATCTAAGAACAAGGCAGTGAATGCTCAAAGGTCGTCACGCTCCTGTGCTCTGAAATAAACCACGCTGAAGCAAAATCACTGCCCACAAGTGTGTCAAGAACAGTGGTGCAGTATTGCTCTCAAGGACACATTCTGAAAAGATTGAAATCCATTTACAAAGCCACTGATTCAAAATGAAAACAGCATTTGCACAGGCAACCACCCTAACAGCATGCAACCAGAGGTGGCTCAAGGTGTAAGGGACAAGTCAGGTGCATGTGAAATTACCTAAGCAGCTCCATGCACAGATCCTGCTGAACCATTTGGCCTTGTGTATAAGACAGTAATCAAGACAGTAGCACCAGTGTAGCCACCAGTCAGTGTGCAATTATCCTATAGAGCCAACCTCCTGTTCATGATGCACTAGGTACATTTGTACCTTTTGAATGAGAGAGCTACTTCAAGAATACATTTACCCCTGGAAACAGAAACCTTTTTGGAGAGAGTCCAGTGCAGGGCCACCAAGATGCTGAAGGGAGTGGAGCTTCTCTCTGCTGAGGAGAGGCTGAGGGAGCTGGGGCTCTTTAAC
>JAOEGS010019109.1:0-13279 GCA_025447755.1 Corythornis vintsioides
TGCTGGGGGACATGGTTTAGGGACCCTGGCAGTGTAGGGTTAATGGCTGGATTTGATGATCTTGAAGGTCTCTTCCAACCAAATCATCCTGTGATTCTGTGACTAAAGTATTGGGTCCTCTGTCTTCTGCTCCTTAGTGGAAGACAACAATGGGAAAACATTAAAAAGGCAGCTGGAACACTATGTGCTGAATATCAACATGAACACAATCCCAATTTCATTTTGAAATTAGAACGGGGGGGAGTAGGGGGGAAATCCAACCACATTCAGATTCTCTGTAGATGAAGAGAAAGTTTGTTTTTTTGTTTTGTTTGAAATGACATTTTTCCAGCAGACATCCAACTTAATAAATGCTCCTTTTCATACAGAAAATAGAACAGCCTCTCCTATGAAAATATTTTCTCCTGGCACAACCAGGTTTCATTCCTAACCTCAGACGGTCTGACTACTTTTGAGAACAATCAGTCACTTCTGTTGATTAAACATATATGAAATTAATTCTCTTTAAAAAGCAGTTGTCTACAATTTTCATAACACAAAAGACAAAAATAAAAAATAGGGTCATTTGTGATACTTCCTTTTATTTTATTGCCAGCCTAAATAATTAATACAAAGGTACTTCATTCTATGAAGATTAAGAGACTTAAAAGTATAAAATTCCCTGAGATACAATATGTAACTTGAAGGATCCCTATTCCATTTAGCCCATAATCTATTTCTTCTTATAAAACCCAGAAAATAATGATTTTCCTTTCTCTTTACTCCAATATTTTAAGGCATGGAATAAAACACTTTTTCAAAATGTACTAAAAAATACTTTTCTACTTAAAATAGAAAAGAACTTTGCTTAATTTTTATGGATGGATTATATACATCACCAGTGATACCTTGTGGAGTCTGGTACGTGATCTACAATACATTTTGCTCAGGTAAAAGTTTTTACTCATGACTGAACTTGAGCTCTACTGTGAATTACAAAAGCCAGTCCTTAACTGACAATAGTATGTTATTAGCCTGTGGAGTGGATGAAACAAAACCCAACACATTTATAGAGATGCTGTTACTGACTTCAGTCAGTAGAGTAGGGCTGATTTTCCTCCCAAATCTAAGTGTGCAATGCTCATGCAGGAACAACGGAACTTGAAAAGGCTTCTTTTTTTTCCCCAAACAAGTGCCCAGCAATGATTATTACAAGACTGCAGTTTTCATTATACAATTCCTGAATATCTTCAATGCGTAACTTACAAATACAGCACATCTGTCATCACCTTGTTCCCACATGATTCTTTAATTATTGCATAGCTCTTTTCTGAATTTTACAAAACTTTAGTTCAAAGATTCCCACAGCTTTTCTTAGGGAGGCTGAGGAAAAAAAAGTATCTGTTGCCATCTTTGGAAATTCCCATGTTCCTGTAGCCTGGTGTCCTGCCACTGGCATTACTAATTACACAGAAGAACTGTGTGGATGGAAACTTTCAGAAAACGCCACAAAAATTCAGGAGGACTGAAAAAAAAAACCAAACCACACTAGTTTCTGCAGACTGCTAAAAGGTAGTGCAATTTTAAATATTAGATCGCCACTTTTAATAGCAGGCATCTGTATATATTTACATGACCTGCAATAAAAACTGAACAGAAAGAAATAATAATTCAAAGCAAAATTGATTCCATCATCCCGACTCTCAGCTATTACTGCTAATGAAAACTTCTTCCCTTTTTAAGATTTTCAAAAACAGTTTTATGGGAGTGGTAACCATTGGTAGAGAAACAGATGAGCATGCTGTGAAGAGCATTGGTTTTACTTTAAGCAATCACTTAAGATCTGTTCAAGTGAAAATGCAGCGTTAGGGACCATCCCTACTACCCTTCACGTAAGTATTGACTGTTTTCTTTCACAATAAAATTTCTACAGCAGCTCTGGCATAAACAACAGAAAGTCAGTAAGTGTTTTCAGCCATCCTTCTTTGCACAAAAGCAGAAGGGAATAAACACAGAAAACAGTGAGATCTGATACAGCAAATCTGTTAATGAACTTAATTATTACTAGATTTTTTTTTCAATATTCCTAATCATGAGAATCATCTAGTTTAAAATAAATTAGAGTAGGCTGCCAGATCATAAATCTTAAGAGCATCCACACAACATCCCTTACTGCTCAAGTCAAATCTAATCCTTTTCTAACCTAAATATGACTCACAAATGCCAGTAAACTCATCTGTTCTGATACACACCTCTTATTTGCAACTGATTTTCTTCTTTCACAGAATCACAGAATGTTAGGGCCTGGAAGGACTTCGAAAGGTCATCTAGTTCAATCCCCCTACTAGAGCAGGATCACCTAGATCATTTCACATAGGAACGTGTCCAGGTGTGTTTTGTATGTCTCCAGAGAAGGAGACTCCACAGCCTCTCTGGACAGCCCGTTCCAGTGCTCCATCACCCTCACAGTAAAAAAGTTCTTCCTTGTTTAACCCGAAACCTCCTATGCTTCAGCTTGTATCCACTGCCCCTTGTCCTATCACTGGATGTCACTGAGAAGAGCCTGGCGCCACCTGTTCTTTGCCCTTGATTTTATTTTGTGTAAAGACATTCCAGGAATTATACTTAAGAAGAAGCTGGATGAATCATTTGCACAGGACACCTAGGGGTTATAAATTTTTGCCACCAAATCTTATACTTGCAAAGGACAGGGAGAAGGACTCTGTGTCCTAAGGATGTGTAACTGCAATTGAAATTTCTTTCTAAATTTCACCAAGTAAGTTATCAGTGTTCACTATAAGTGACCAAAAAAAGTAACTACACACTGACTACTACTAGGAAGACTCCAGAAAAATGGCAAAGTCCAAAAGGGAGTAACTGTCATAAAATGTTCCCCATAGGCACTGAAAGAAATGTTATCCTAGGAACCTATTATTGAATAAAAAACTGAGCTGGAAAAAAAAATATCAAAACTAAAGAGAAAAAAAAAATCTCCCTTTTCATATTATTTCCTCACATAATTTGTATTTAACCAGGAGCCCATATTGTATTCTCTACATCATTTTCTTTTTGAAAGGCAGTGATTTGGAACTTGAGTTTGGGGTGGTGGGGGTGGTAATCATTTCACACACCGCACAGCAGCATTCTGAGTAGTCTGTCATCCAGCTGAGTTTTCTCTACACAGTCTAATGATACTAGAGAAATAAGTTAGCCTTTCCGTATACATAATCAATATAGTAATAAAAACCCTGCAGTTCTGAGCTTTTCCCTGATTTTTCCTATATGGCAGTAATTTTGCAGAAAAAAACATGCAGATTCCTGTAAACATTTTCTAATTCCTGACTACAGGGAGGGTAGAAATGTTCCAGCTTTTTTTCCACAGTCTGTCTTTTCCTGTAAAGTTCTCCTCCACTTCCATACAGGAGAAAGGTGCCTGTGGTTTGCTAGGCAGTGGAAGAAATACTCATCATCTGAGCTGTTTGTTCCACTTGGATCCAGTCCCCTCCATACACTTTTTCCTAAATTGAATTATTATTTGGCTCAAAGCTGTTGCAATTTCAAACATTGCTAAAAAAGTGCTACTGTATCATTACATTCTTGCATTCAACACTTGCGGCTCAGTATTTGTCTACAAATAGCCTTCACATGCATAGTAATCACTGTTAAAATTATTCGCTTTTGTCTTCAGAGTATAGAAAGCCAGTTCTGATCCCATATCCCCTGTAAGCAGAAGAGTTTCATGGTCCAGGAAGCTGTCACAGATGACAAAATTGGTTTCAGCTGTATGGCTGAAGCAGTTGGTGTCAGCTTTTTGTGTCGAGCTGTGCACAGCTGCAAAGGTTTCAGATCTGTATGACTTCTGGAAATGTAATTTTGTTCATTAAGAATCATCTTGGCTGATGTTTCTTTGTACTTTCATCATTTTGCACTTCAATAAAAATCTTCATTTTGTGGGTTTTTCACTGCTTGTTTACCTGTACCTATATGGTTCTCTCACCAATCACAGCCTTCTGCGTACCACCTCGGCTCATGATCTCCGAGAGACTCATCCTTCCCTATGCCTCGACGCAGTCCACTGCTGGCAAAGGCTGGCCAGGCAAGCCTCAACCGTCAGGAATGTCAGCTTTCAAACCAGCTGGCCAGATTTCGTACAGTCTTGATTTGATTCCCAGCTGCCCTCACAGCTTCGCAAACCTTGCAGAAATGCTCATCCCAGAACGAAGAGACATGGACATCGTACTTCTTCCTCCAGGCAAAATACCTCCTGTAGCTGGGTTTGTTTTTATCGAGGAATTTCAGGTAGGTGGCCAGAAGCCGGGGGCTGGAGAAGTCGTCGACGTGGATGAAGGAGTCAGAGGGGATGAAGCGCTCGTAGTTGGCCCTGCGGGGTCCGAGGACGACGGGCACGGCGCTGGCGGCGAAGGCGTTTCTCCAGAGCTTCTCAGTGATGTAGTCAGTATGCTGGGAGTTCTCAAAGGCCAGATAGAACTTGTAGGCTGAGACGGTCTCCACCACGCCACCCTCTGCCAGCGACATCCCCCGCGCCCCGTACACGTCGATGGCGAGGTGCTCCTTCAGCTGGCGGTAGTAGCGCACCCGGGCGTGCTCCTCGTTCCAGTTGCTGATGACCCAGGCTACCAGCCGCGTCTTTCGGGGCAGGACGAAGGGCCGAGGTGCCGGCGGGACGTAGAGGTACCCGTAGGGCACGAAGACGTCCGAGTCCCTCCGGTAGGACATGGTCCAGTTGAAAAGCCCGGCCAACCCACGCAGGCCGGGCGAGTGCGAGGGTGACTCGAAGTTCATCCACACCCAGAGCTGCCGCGGGGGCCGCGGCGGGGGCCCGCGGGGCAGCCCCTCGGCGCCGTGCAGCGCCAGGTCGCGGTGGTGGAAGAGCACGGCCTGCGCCTCACCGTAGCGGCTCCGGTCGGCGCTGAGGCGGCAGCCGGTGATGTTGTAGCGGCGGCGGCAGTCGGCCGTGTGCCGCGGGCGGCCGAAGGGCTCCCACCAGAGAAGCACATTCACGTCGCCGCCGCCCCGGTCTCCCGCCGTGGCCCGCCGCGCCGCCGCCGGCAGGCAGGCGTAGAGGGCAAGGGCGGCGGAGGCGGCGCCCAGAAGCCCGGTCACCAGCACCCATCGCTGCCGGCGCCACCGCCGCGGGCAGCTGGGCCGCCCGGCGGGGCAGCGGCGCAGGGCCAGATCCATCGAGGCCGCCCGCCGCCGCCGCTCTGCCATTCGTGGCCGCCGCGGGGCAGCCGCGCAGCCGGGACCGGCCAGTACATGCTGTGGCCGTAGCTCCGGATGGGGCTGGGGCGGCAGCTGCCGCCGCCGCCTCTCAGCCCCCACCCCCTGCCCCAGCGGTGGGGAGGTGCTGGGGCTGCCGCCCCTCCCGGCCATGCCGGCCCGTTCCTCCCGGGCCCGCGGACGCCCGCCCACCGCCGCGGCCCTCCCCCGGGTGCCACTCTGCCCCGCCCGCTCCGGACTGTCTCTCCCTCGCCCCCGGTACAGCGGTCCTCGGGCGCGTGACGGAGCTCTGTGGCTTCACCGTTTCGTGCAGCAGGTGCTGCGATGGCAGCCCCGGGGAGCTCGCCAAGGAGGCTGCGGGTGGCGTGTGAGCGATGGCATCCCCGAGGCTCGCCGAGGAGGCTGCGGGTGGAGTGTGGGTGATGGCAGCGAGCTCGGCTGCTCAACCCTGACTCAGGGCTACAGAGGGAATTCGTGCCTCCACATTGGGAACGGTTCCCCGCGGCCGGAGCCCAGCCCCCAGCGTGCACCGGAAAGCTCCTGCGGGCAGCTCGTTGGGGCTTCTGTGAGCGCAGGTAGGAGCGTGGGCCAGACGACACGGGCGGAGGCAGAGAGCCCTGCCATGCACGGCACGGGTCAGCACAGTATCATGTCTGCCTGCGCTCTCGCTCACGAGAGAACAGGACTGCTCGGCTGCTTCCCATGCGCCCTCCTACCACTATTTCTACCATGCCACGCCTGAAACAGACAGAGATTTTAAGCTCTAGCAAAATGTTTTTTTCCTAGACTGGTTGAGCCGTGGTTTACATGCTGTATTCAGCAGCGTTGCAGTGAGGTACTTTGGAAGAGGCAGGGGATTTTCTTTTACAACAATTGCAGTTTGAATGACTGAAGTTGAGAAAAGTCTCGTGTAAATCACTTATTCAGCTAAAAAAAACCCCCACCACCTAAACAACCAACCAACCAAGAAAAAATAACAAAAGTGATAGCAGCCACAGTAGCTTTGAATTCTTGTCAAACTGAAAACAGCTTCAAGCACTTCTAAAGGACTACCAGCTTGGAAAACTAAGTGAAAACAAATTAGAGGTTTTTGGTTTGGTCCTTTTAAAACTTTATTAGAACCATGTTTATATTAAAATTGTTAATCTCACGTCTATGAGAAACTACAAAACCTTATAGTTACCAGAAAATTACTTTTGGAAAATTACCAGTGGAAAATATATCGGATAGGCTTGAAATTTCTTCCCCAAAGTCATTTGCTTCAGTGAACTAAGAGATCATTGATTCACACAGTTCAGACAGTTTTTGTATAGAACTGGAGAGTTTCCAGCTCTGCCTTTAAATGTTTTCATATCCATCAGCTATAGTTCCAAGGTCCTCTCATCTGTATCTGCTGAAGGCAGCTGATTTGTACCAGGCGTAAATTCTCACTGACTATCTGTATGCAGCAAAACTTTTCCACACCATATAGGTAAAGGCCCTGTGAGTCGCCTCTATTAAAAAAAATAAAAGTGATCCAAGCCTGTTTACCTCCAAAAATGAAGAACAGTTGTGTGTGAGGTTGGTGTTAGGTTAGTAAATAGATTGTGGGTATCCATACACTTATTAATGGTAAATAAAAGTGCTAGCAAATTTTCTCTGTCCATGTTGTAAGCACTCATAAAATTTAAGGCATGCCAACAGCTGTGGTTATAATCACTATCTTACTGTCTCTGCTCCAACATAAAGCATTGCTTGGAAGGGATCTCTGGGTGTCACTAATCCACTCTCCCACTTGGAGAAACACTATTGCTAGCACTAGTTGAAGACCAGCATGGCTGGAAAAGTCAGCCAGCTCCCAGTCTGTACCAGTGCATGGGAGTTTTCTTCTCCATGTGCAGAACTTGTGCTTTCTCTTTTATGAAATTCCCAGGTCTGGTCTTATGTTGGCTCACTCCACATTCACTCTTTGAAGTTCTACTAGCCAAGATGTCAATTCTGCTTTCTAATGTAAAATACTGCAAAATAGTGAGATAGCCAATGGTAGCAACAAAAAACCAACCAACCAACCAACCAAAAGACTCTTAGAGCAATAAACATATGACCTACCTTGATTTTAAATAGCACTGATTTTAGTCTCAAAATGGGAATCTGGGGAAATTATTTTACCACAGTAAGAAATGGCAAACAAATGTAGAATTACAATGCCAAGGGACAGTCAATTCCTCTCAGGATTTTAGCTGTACCTAAAATTAATCCAGAGCCACTCCAATACAATGAACACTACTTAAAATGAACATATTCCCTAGTCTGCCTTAATTAAGGTTCCAAAGTGTTCCAAAAGATCTTATTTTAGTGATTTTATTTAGACACGTCTGCAGATAACATGAAAGCTGGGGACCCGTGAAAGTCATGGGGAGAGCTCAGCTGACTTCTATGGAATTCTGATTTACACAATAAATTGGATAGTATCAGCTGCAATGGCAGGTCCTATTTTCCTTCAGGATAAATTTCAGCATTGATATATGACTCAGACAGAATCTTCGTGTAGTCAAGTTTTCATTTCCATTGCTTTAAGATTTGATGCATTCCAATTCCAAAGCCCAGCCAATTACATTGATGTTGCCAGGCCTGATGCTGAAAATGGTAACGTCAACAAAAAAATAGTGTAAATTCAGGTTTATGAAATGTTTCAGGATGACTCAACATGGAGTCTTTATAAGCCAAGTAGTGACAAATGTGAAATAGATGAGATATATATATATTATTTCCTTCTGAATATTAATACGAAGAGTTATTTGGTATTAATACAATAGTTACTTAGATTAATACCATAGTTACACCTGATTTTTTGCAGTGTCACAGTGAAATTTCAGTGTGACATTCAGCTGAGCTGCAGTGGTGCCCATTTTAAGACTATTGTAACATGGGAACAAATCTGTTGAATTATTTAGCATGAGGCTGAAACTCAGCTTTCTACATTCATCTGCTCACCATCAGATGAAGCTCTACATTGCATATTGAATAAAGAGGACTGAAATCCACAGTAAGTTGCAATGTTACATATGGCATGGAAATTCACAATGATAACACTTCCTATTTAATTACTTTGTCTTAGTATGGCAAATAAGAATTAGATCAATTCAAGAGGACAGCAGACTAAAACGTTTCTATGTGTAATACTGTCAAAATAAGGTTTTTTAAATAATTTTCATGTCACACTTGCCTCTGTGGACATGAGCAGCCAGTGTGTGCTTGCAGCCCAGAAGGCCAATCACATTCTGGGCTGCATCGGGAGAAATGTGGCCAGTAGATCGAGAGAGGTGATTCTGCCTCACTGCTCTGCTCTGGTCAGACCTCACTTGGAGTACTGGGTCCAACTCTGGAACACTCAGTACAGAAAGGACAAGGACCTGATGGAGTGGGTCCAGAGTAGGGCAGTGAAGATGATCAGGGGGCTGGAACACTTCTCCTATGAGGACAGGCTGAGGGAGATGGGATTGTTCAGCCTGGAGAAGGCTCTGGGTAGACCTCATAGCCACCTTCCAGTACCTGAAGGGAGCTTGTAAAAGTCGGGAGAGGGCTAGTTTACAAGGGTGTCTAGTGAAAGGACAAGGGGCAATGGTTTTAAATTAAATAGGAGTAGATTTAGATTAGAAATAAGGAAGCAGTTCTTTCCCATAAGAGTGGTGGAGTACTGAAACAGGTTGCCCAGGATAGTGGTTGAGGCACCATCCCTGGAGACATTCAAGGTGGGGCTTGACAAGGCTCTAAGCAACCTGCTCTAGTAGATGTCCCTGCTCTCAGCATGGGGGTTGGACTAGATGACCTCTAAAGGTCCCTTTGAACCCAGACATTTCTATGATTCTATAAATACATGTTTACATTTACATGTTGTGTGTAATCCACTGGTTAAAAAGTCTTTATAGAATTTATATCTAGAGCATGATGAAACCTATTTTTAAGGCTTCTTTTAGAGTTTTTACAAATTGCAGATTAAATTATTTTGCTATTGCTATGTCTTCAAACCCCTCACAATATGAGAGGTGGCATAGTTAGATATTCATTATACTCTCTACCAATAGATGTGCCTTAATTTAAGAGTCTAGCAGTCTATAGAAGCTTTTGTGTAGTAAACATACAAGCAAGATGTGGAGTGTCGCTGTAGAGTGAGAGATACAGGGAGTGACCTCACTGTCAGGAGCATGGTTAGAAGCTGTGTGTCCTCAGACCTCCATGTAGGTGAAGAGTTTGTCTCTCCTTTTTAGTATCTTATTCATCTTCTAGAGAAGAAATACCACCCTGCCAGTAACCCATATCATCTCCAGTTTGCCTCATTTCTGCCCTAAGACACAGTGTACCTGTGGCATGATCACAATCAACCACTCCATGCTGTTAAGGTTTTGTCAAGGAGTCTTGTTCACTCTGACTTGAGAAATACTCCACAGATATCACTAGGAATTACAACATGATGAAGGCTGAGTAGCATTGCCAGATGCCCGCAGACCTTCCAGAGGAAACACACTTGGTTTTGTAAACCATCTCAGAAGGTAGCTCAATGGACGGGGGACCACACAGACTTCTTGGTACTGTACATGCCAGTGGAGGAACTGGGGTTTAACTGCTCTGTGGAAACCACAGTGGACTCCACTTTTGCTGATAGTCAGGAATTTAATAGTGCTGGCCTTTAGTAATTAAGCCGATGCAAAATAATTTAAAAAAATATTTACCTTATTTGAAGGCTAAATGCCATTTCTAACAGCAGTAAATGTTTTCACCTAGAGCTTCCCAAATGGCTTCCTTTTCTACTCTGTCTCTGTTTTGTCACATCTGAGAAGCATTTAAGCCTAGAAACATCTTTGAAGTTATTTGTCAGCTGTCTTAACAAACAGAATAAAAGGTATTTTCAGCCACAGCTACCAAGCCAGACATTCTGTCAATCAGGGAAACCCTATGGAGTGTTTTTCTCTAAGAAAATGTGATCAGCTTCAAAGTGTAGCAGGATGCTATCTGGTACCAAGATGACACTAAGAATGTCTTTGAAATCTCTTCTTTGTAAATAGTCCCTGTGGTATCAATGCACATTTTTGCCAAGTAAGAACCTAAGTCCCGAATGAAAAAGAGTGATAAAGGTTCTGTTTTTTATAAATTACATACTGTATTGGAGCACAGAATTTAAATGCCTGCAATTTAATTAACTAGTGTTTTATATTTAGGATTATAATTTTTCTGCTTGGAGGTTTAAAACTCTGACCTATGATGAGAGAGAAAAGATTCTGTTGGAAGTTGATGCCTGCCTTGCTGGATGAACAGCTTCTGGACAGACAAGCTCACATTACTGCACATGCAGTGAATGCTAAAATATTTTGCCTGGCTACAGTTCTGCTCAAGACTCTGAGCAGGGTTGGATTAATACTATGTAAAGTTGATGTTTCTAGGTCTAGGCACAGGCATGAACAAATGTGTTGTACACACTGTGTATGGAGGATGTTCTTTGGCCTTCCATTTCAGCATACATCTTTGTTGTTCACTAGTGTAGACCAGAGGCCAAACTGGAGCAGAACACTTCCCTGCCAAAAACACCCCATCCTCAGATACTTTGGCATGTGTGCATGTAGCAGCAAGTCCAAATTTGACTCTGTTGGGATATTTGTTAACAGTTATGGGTTTCGATCTTCCTTGTTTTTTGGAGCACTGGACTGCATCTTCCACAGCAAAGCAGCAGAGGCAGGGATGTGCAGCCGGCTCTAATGCTCTCATTTTACCCTGTGAACAACCCTTAGACAAGGGGCAAGGGTTTGTGGCAGAGCTTTTCTTCAAACAGCTTTGAACCTCAAGTGTCAAGGTGACATTTCAGTTCAGGAGGTATAACTAGCCCTAGATTAAAGTAAATATCCTAAACCACATGTAGTCTAGTTATGGGATTCTCAACACCAATTGCTTTAGTATCTTGATCACCTCCTGTTGTGCTTCATAGCACCATATAGCCTTTGAAAGATGTCAGTGTTTGAACACTGATATTAATACATGGAAACAGTAAGATTTGTCTTTCAAAACAGCAGTGTTTAGTTTGGAAATGAAACAATATAAAAAAATATTAAGAGAAAAGGGTAGCTGAATATTACATAGTAAAAAGTCATGATAAAATGTGAGGACATTTATTTTAAATTAGGTAACATCTAATGAAATACACTATAAATATAGTACTATTAACAGCAATACTATAATACTATGCAATGTTATCAAGTTTAAACATATTGCTTCGTTATATTAAAATGAAAGGTGAGACACACAAAAAGGTCACAAACACAAATATATTGGACTAAGAATTACCTGAGCCTTGTAACTCAAATATTCAGCAGAAAAGATCTATAAGACATCTCTCTTTTGTACAAGGTTGTACAAAAAGGAAGAGGGAGCAAAGGCACAAATGAGATTCTTGCAGCAAAACTGAGCTAGTGCAGGAATCCACGATGGACTCAAGAAAGTCTTTTCATCTGGAAAATTGTAAAATGAGATTATGAAAAAAAAAAAAATATCACTAAGAATGAGAAAGCATTCTGCTGGAGAAGCTGGCAGCTCATGGCATAGATAGGAGGACTCTTCGCTGGGTTAGAAACTGGCTGATTGGCTGAACCCAGAGGGTGGTGGTGAACGGAGTAAAATCCAGTTGGCGACCAGTCACAAGTGGTGTCCCTCACGGCTCAGTTTTGGGACCTGACTTAACATCTTCATCAATGACCTGGACGAGGGAATTGAATGTACCGTCAGTAAATTTGCAGATAACACAAAATTAAGCACAAGTGTCGATCTGCTTGAGGATAGGAAGGTTCTGCGGTGGGATCTGGATAGGTTGGCACGATGGGCTGAGGTCAATTGCATGAGGTTTAACAAAGTGCCAGGTCATACACTTTGGTCACAACAACCCCCAGCTACAGGCTTGGGGAGGAGTGGCTGGAAAGCTGCCTGGTAGAAAAGGACCTGGGAGTGTTGGTCAATAGCCAGCTGAACATGAGCCAGCAGTGTGCCCAGGTAGCCAAGAAGGCCAATGGCATCCTGGCCTGTATCAGAAACGGTGTGACCAGCAGAAGTAGGGAGGTGATCGTGCCCCTGTACTTGGTACTTGTGAGACTGCACCTTGAGTACTGTGTCCAGGTTTGGTCACCACAGTACAAGAAGGACATTGAGGTGCTGGAGCAGGTGCAGAGAAGGGCAACAAAGCTGGAGAAAGGGCTGGAAAGCATGCCCTGTGAAGAGTGGCTGAGGTTTGAACTGGGTTTGTTTAGAGAAGAGGAAACTGAGACGAGACCTTATTGGCCTCTACAACTACCTAAAAGGAGGTTGTAGCAAGGCTGATGTTGGTCTCTTCTCTCAAATTAGTAATGATAGGACGAGGGGAAATGGTCTCAAGTTGTGTCAGGGGAGGTTTAGTTAGATATTAGGAAGAAATTCTTCACTGAGAGTGTAGTTAGGCGCTGGAACAGACTACCCAGGGAGGTGGTGGAGTCACCATCCCTGGAGGTGTTTAAAGAACGAATAGATGTGGCACTTGAGGATATGGTGTAGTGGTTAGAGAAATGCTAGGACAAAGGTTGGACTTGATGACCCTGAAGGTCCTTTCCAACCATAATGATTCTGTAATTCTTTGGTTCTGTGAAAGCAGGGGGAGGGGAAGGAAGCAAGGAGCAGGACTGAGATGCAACAAGCTTAATCAAAACCTCTACCTGAAAACCCAGTTATTTTCAAACATTATGGTGTGGTTCATAATCAAATTTGCATCCAGAAAGTAATAATGTTTTCAAAAGCAGCTACTCCTCTATTGCCTCAGGTTCAATTTTCAATGACAATTACTTTTTTCATTTGGAAGTAAAATGGAAATGCTGAAAACAGTTGGCTTGGAGCGAACTAAGGGCACTCTTTCCATCCCCCCTTCTCATTGATACCAAAACAACCAAACTGTTAAGTGTCAAGAAAAGTCACAATCAGATACCAAACAAGCTAGTGAGGGAGATCAAGGATAACAAGAAAAGCTTCTACAAGTATGTTGGAGGCAAAAAGAAGCCTAAAGGCAATGTGGGCC
>JAOEGS010019110.1:0-28201 GCA_025447755.1 Corythornis vintsioides
AATTTTTTTATTATACTTTTTTATTATACTTTGCAATATTATATATAATATTATAATGATATTATTTTGGCATAATAACTTCAGAAAGTATCATTAGTGACTGTGTGTAGCCTGGGCTGGACCACCTTCCACAGAGACCCTCTTCCAAAAAGCAGTGCCAGCAGACCTGGCATGAAGGGCAGCCTTTCATTTTTGTTTTGATGCCTGAACTCTCCTGGTGGGGAGGAAGGTCTCTTTCAACTGAGCTCTTGCAATTAGCTCAAAGGCTAATGAAATTTGTTTGGGCAACTAATGAGTCTGCTCATGACTGTCCTATTCCTAGTGGAGTGGCTCTCAGCCACACCTGCATCCACAATGGACCATCCCTTAGGAATGATGTGGAGCTAATACAAGAGGCAATAAAGAGCATCAGAGACAGGGTTTATTTTCATCTTAACCTCTTAAAACACTGGGAGTATTTCAAGCCCCATGCCACAACCTACTACAGGCACAATCCACAGCAGTCCCATTGCTCCACCTGGGAAAGAAATCTGTTAATTCAGATAAATCCATTTCTCTGTGCAAATAATTTGTGAATATTTCCTGTGGAAATATTTACCTGTCTCCAGAGAGGGAAACAGTGAATGGGGCTGCAAGGGACAAATGCAGCCTCTCCCTGTGCAACACCCACCAGTGCACCCCATTGTGCTGGAGGCACTGCCAATATTAACATGCAGTTGGAGTTGTTCTGTCATGAAGAGAGGTTTTAGCCAATGCTGGAGTCATTGGGGCATTTCTGTTGGGGAAATGGATAGAAGATGGATAAACTTCTTGTATAAATATGGAGCAAGTTAGCTGCATAAAGAGTATTTCATATTTCTGCATGTCTGTGATTTCTACTCAATGGCAGGCTTTTAAGAATGTCTTTGCTGCATTAAAGCTTTCAGTGGTTCTGTGTTTGCTTTCAGCATTATCTACCTATATATATGTATATTTTATATGTATAGTGTATATTGTATTTATAAGATTACTGGATGGAGTAAAACCTGTTGGTCTTCCAAGTTTTAAGTCAGTTAAATCAAAGGTTGGTATCTAAGCTAAATCCAGCCTGCTTGCCATCCTTTTTGGTCTGCAGATACCTCACTTGTTTCTTGTACAATCTTTTTAATCACAAACTTCCCCGTGACACGTTGCAGTTCCATTACAGAAAGTCACACCCAGTGTTTAAGGAGAAGGCAGGAAGAGAAAAACAAAATCCTTGAGATGTGTGTTGGACTTTCTATTCCAATGACTGTGTGAGGGCTCTGCACAGATTGCTGTATTCATTTTAATGTTTATTTTTAATCTATTTTGAATCTGTCAGATGTTGTGACAGAAATTGCAGTACTTCAGTAAGTTTTTTGCAAACATGCTGAAGAAATTGGGAGTACTGATACAATTTAGGTCAGTGCTCAACAAGAAACACAGTATACCCAGTAAAATATACCCAGTAAAATGTTGTCCAGTGCAGTGTAAAATGTTGAGCTGTGACTTTTTTTCCTCACCTAAACAGTTTGTTCATCCCAACTTCCACTCTCTTCATCAATCATTGTATGACTGAACATTATTCCAAATTATTTCTGAGAATACCTCATAATCCTAGACCAGGAGTGATCTTTCTTACCTTGCTGAACAACTCTTTCTGTCTTTCCATTATTATTGATGCTTCTTTTAATTAGAGGATATTTTTTTTTCCTATTATATTGTTATAACTTTCGATGTGCATCACATTTTTCATCATTAAACTGTCAGGAGAGTTGACTTAAGAGAACATGTACTGTACAATTTGTTTTATGCTGAATTGATTTTGAACACTGCAATTAAGCCCTGATCATCAAGGATATTAATGCACTGTGTGTCTTTGCTCTCCACAGCCCCAACAGAAGCTCCTTTACATCCTCACCTAGGTAGGTGATTTGTCATTCTTATCACTAAAACTCAGAATCACTAACTTTATTATCAGAAACAATCTGTAAAGTCGTGTGAAACTAGCTCTGGGGAATTAAGATAAAAATGAGACTCCCATAAAACAAATTGAATTATGTATCATTCAAATAAGTTGGTTTTTTTCACTGTGATTTTTATTACTGTTTATTTATTACCCTTGTGCCCTTGCAGCAGGAGTACATCATGCTGCAGAGCTTTTCTCCCTGGATTTCTTTTAGAGCATCTGTTTGCATAAGGACCAGGGCTGGAGCATCTCTTCTGAGAGGACAGGCTGAGACTGTGTAGCCTGGAGGAGGCTCCAGAGGGACATTAGAGCAGCTTCCTAAGGACACCCACAGGAAAGATGAGGAGGGAGTAGTTACAAGGGGATGTGGTGATAGAACAAGGGTCACTGGCTAGTTTGAGATTAGATATGAGGAAGAAATTCTTCACCATAAGGGGCACTAAAACCTGTATCCCAAAAAAGTTGTCAATGCTCCATCCCTGGAAGTGTTCAAGTCAGTCTGGATGGGGCTCTGAGCAACCTGCTCTAGTGGGAGGTGTCCCTGCCCTGGCAGGGGTGGGACTGGAGCAGCTTTAAGGTTCTGTCCAACCCAAACCATTCTGTTATGATTCTGTGACCTGCAAGTGTAGGATGGGACAGTCACACCAGTGCTGGGTCACTGGGAGGAAGGTTTTATCCCAGTGCACCCCCAGGGTGCACCCAGGATCAGGGCACTGCTGCTCCTGCTTCCCAAGGAGAGCACAGACAGAGCTCCTGCCCTGCACCCACCTGTGTGCTGCAGGTCCAGGCATCCTTGGCAGCCTGAATAGCAGGTGAGAGTTACTCCATTCATTTAAGAAGTATTTGTAGAGAAGGGTCTAATTCAAATGCAGGTGCCAAAGTTTGGGGATTTGAGGGTTTTTTGGTCTTCCCATGTTTGTGATGCTGTAAATCTATGGGGAAAATGGGAATGTACAGCTGGCAGATCCATGGTTAAAAACATTTGCTTAACATAACTTCCTTAAATGACCTGATCTTTACTGCCAGCTCCACTGATGGCAGCAGAGGAATTCCAGTGAGCTGATGGATTTTGGTTCTGAGTGATACCCCCTGGCTATGCAGTACACTCACTGGGACATCTCATTCCTCCTTTGCTGGTGTTGCCAAAATCTGGATTCAGAGGAATTTTTTTTCTGAACACCTAAACAGCCAAGTTTGGAACAAAATTCTCAAAACATGTAGTTTGTATTTGACAGGTGAATATTCTCATAGCCATCAATCACTCCTTGATAGGCTGGGACAGTATTTTAGGTGGTACTGTGTCCCAGAATAAGCAAAACCCCTCTATCTGAGAAACCCTGTATCTAGTGTGCTTGAAAAAGCAGATTTTCTCATTTGCTTTATTTTTGGGGAGGGCAACACTTTGCAAGCACTGGATGTTCACACTGGATTTGTTTTACATGTAGTGCTTTCTCTTCCTTGCAGCTGAAATGCACAGTGACAGCATTATCCTGAGGGATGACTTTGACTCTTACCATCAGCAGGAGCTGAATCCTGGCATGTGGTGAGTTGCAGCCTTCTGCTTTCCTTGATATGCATCTAAACAAAGTATTTTGGCTGTTAGAGTGGAGTATTTTCATTATATTCATTGCTAGATATTTCAGCTCACATTGGTGTAAGCTTATACATGTGCTTTTGCCCCATTAGGATCTAAATATATGAGTTTATTAATTGATTAATGAAGGACTGAGCAATTCTAAGCCAATTGAAGTGGCAAATTCTTGATTTCAAGTTTTGAATTAATACAATAATAGAAGGAGTAGAGCTGAGCTCAGTGAATGTTTTGGTATGAAAATTTGGATCTCTTGAAAACATCTTTTCATGGAAAAAGTGATGAATTTCAATAATTAGACTTCGTTTTTCAAATGCTTGTTTATTTCATTTTCATGAAATCCATATTTCTGGTGAAGCTATAGTAAAAACTTCTAGATTGAAAGAAAATGTTTCCAAGCCATTCAAAGAAAAAAAAAAAATTAACTGGAATCAAGTGCCTCTGTCTACTTCTTAGCTGCTGAAATTGTTTAAGGTGGTTTTTTATTTATTTATTTTGGTGGAAGGCAACTTTTTCAGAAGTTCAGTCTGTATAGGAAGCAAACCCCTTCCCAGCTCAACACAGCAGCTCCCAATTGCTAATTTTCCTTTCTTTCTTTGGGATTCCTGAGTAGGAGCTTTCATATTATCACAGTCTAGATGTGACACAGCAAGCACAGATTTTCATTCTCCAACAGCAGCTGCTCCTGCAGAATCTCTAGCACTCTACATGTGCAATAAAGCAATCCAGGCCAGGTCAGGCAGAAGGTTTATTAACCATGAGCACAGTGAGAGAGCACTCAGCACCTCCCCTCTGCTCCCCTCTTTTCTGCCAAGGGATTGCACAGACTCAGGCCATCCACTGGTCCAAAAAATACTAGAGGTGAGGAAACCCAAGAATTTCAATGTTATTAGCCCAGGATGCATCCCTTGGTGGGATGGGCTCCTTCAGTCACTGCCACAGCTCTAGGGACTCAATAAATGACTGGACAACATGGAGAGGTGGCTGTTGGTAGAGCTTCAGAAACTGGGGAAAATGATTCTCTGACACAAAAGGAAGCAATAGGTGTCTTACAGCACCAAACAGATTCTAATTTGAATAGTGAATATATATACTGCTCATGTTGTACCCAGATAAAAGAATCTATCAGTCTTAATATGAAGTTTTGATGGTTGGAATCTCTTTCATTTGATATTACTGACATTTTTTTTATTGTTCCAATCCCATTTCATAGATATTAGGGGTTGGAATAAATATAATTCTTTTTATTGATGACCCAGAATTATTTAACAAATCTAATGACACAGAAGTATTTTACTGGGTTAGTTTACTTGTTCAGATAAATTCTTAACAGGCATTTTATCAGTTACCTGCATTTGTTAGTTGCTTAGTTATGTTCTGTGAATTCTGACTTCACTTTCCTTTTAACTGGGGACCATCACACGTGTGCAGGTCTGTCACAATCTGACCATCTTATGTAAAATGCTTGTGGTTTAGGGAACTTTATGAATATTTTTTTCTGCACATACTTATTATGATAGTTTTTAATATGCACCCACTTTTTTCCTCCTTTTGTTCCTTTTATAACATCTCTTTAAAAGTTTTTCTGGACAGATGCATTAAGGACCTGAATGCTTTAATATTAAAAAAAAACATCTAAACCACCTCTTTCTTTCTGGGCATGAATAGATCAAGGACTCTTAAGGGATAACAGAATAGCTGCCAAGGTAGATGGCTTTAGCAGCAGTGTGTTAAATGGACTTGAGTGGGGAGAAATGAGAGCAGGCATTATTTCCCTGCAGATGCCTCATAATTCACAGAGGACCTGTCTGTTGGGAGCCTCTGGAATTTATTTCTCCATTGCTCTCTTATCTTGAAATTCATCCTTGCTTTATAGAAGTCTCAAAAGAGAAATTTCAGAACAAAAGAGCCCCCACTCTCCTGCTCCTTTGGCTTCCCCCAGATGTGGGTTTGGAATAACCTTGACTCACCTTGGTCTGTGGGTTAGTGCTGAGAGTCCCAAAATTCACCTCAGTCCTGAGACAGATTTCCTGTAATAATAGAAAGCAGATATCTTCATCAATGCTAAATTAAAGTGGAGCACAAATAACATAAAACTCTAATGAAGTGCCATGAGCTTTTCTGTGTGAAGGATTTCTACAGTAGCTCTGCCTCCAGTGAAGACCCATTTAATGGCAGAAAGCTGATTCTCATTTGATTGTCTAGTGGGAGTTAAAGCAAGGATTATTAATGGTTTATGCCATCCACCCTAAAATTGCATTTTTATTTTTTTTTTCCCCTGGCTGCTGCTATAATCCCATCTTTCCCACAAACAGTTGGGAAGCTGCAGTATTTCCAGCCCTGCTTGGTCCCTGCTCTGCTGGGAGTGTGAGGCAGCAGCTGCCTTGTGTGTACCCACACTCCAGCAGGGCTGCATCACCAGGGGCCAGTTACACTAAGCCACTCTAATCATTTCTGAAACCATTATTTGTGGAAAGATGAAAAAGAGAAGTATTTGTATTTTCCTATGATCTTTTCTTCAGCAATGCTGTGTAACACTGGCTTGGATGTGATGATTCCACTCGTCCTGATCCTCTCCCTGGCACGTGCAGCTGTGGCAGAGATGAGTCTGAGTGCACTAGCAAAGCATTTGCTGCCTTCTGCATGTGCTGATGTGATGAGCCCCAGCAGAGCCCTGTGGCACTCCACTGCTGGGAGAGGTCTCCCATCACATCACCACCTTGCACAAGGCTGCTCCATGGTTTTGAGAGTGTTTGCCTGACTTCTGTGGATCTCTGCTCTTTCAAATGCATTAAAACAGACACCCTAGCCAGCAGCCATCTGCTGCTGTGGAGCCTCAGGAGTGGCTGTGGGTCAGTCTGGAGCTGCAAGGGGTGGAGAAAGGGAAGGCTGGGATGGGGCTTTTTGTAGACAGCAAAATCACAACACTAGGGAATGGGCTCCTGATAGAAATCATAGTTTGGTGTTTGAAAGAAAACAGGAGAAAACTCTTAAGTGGGAAAGCACAAGGAGAGGAGGAGGCAGCAGGAGTGAGAAGGAAACAGGAGGTTTTCTCTGCTGGAAATGCAGGAATGAGAGCATAGCTCACCTCTTATTTTCTTGGGACTCAACAACTATGAGGATTTTCTGCTGTGGTCTCATTTTTCTATTCTTTTCTTCCATTATGCAGTCCTATCAGAATATGTTTATTTCCAAAATCCCCAGCCCATATGCACAAGCCTGCCTACTTAAGTATTTCCTCATTTCTTGGGTTTCATTGGACACCAACTTTACAAAGATCTCTGGCTTGTGAGATAATTCTGTTTGCCACATTCATAAATGTGCAATGTCTTTTATGTCTCACATGGAAGCTGAGGTAGGTGACTCCCACCCCATGCTAAATGAAGCACTGATGGCCATGTTAAGCAGTTCAGAGCTGACTTGTGCAACATCATTAGGCAGAAATGTTTGGTGCATTTTTCAGTGAAAAGTCTAATAGTATATGTGATTCATGGGCCAAGAGAGCTGCTGAAAACAGGCAGGAGTATGTTAGTTCAGAAAGTTTTGGAACCATGGAATTAACTTCTGTAAGGAAAGGGAATCTGCACCATGTGCTACTTGCTAGAGAAAAGCTGGAAGAGAAGAGATCCAACATGGGTGGTGTCTGGAAGACTGTCTAGGTCTTTGAACACCTGTTTGTGACCCTCTTGCCTCCAAGTAACATCCCAGAGTTGCAGAGTGTAAAAAAAAAAAGTGCTGTATAAACACTAAAACAGGTCACCAAACAGGAACAAATCTTGAAAAAAAGATTCTGTTTAATCCTATGATAAATGATTTAATTTTGAGACAAAAAGGGGAAAAAAAGATGCATAAATTACTAAAGAAGACATTAATGTATGCTTCTGTATTAAACACTGAGTTTTAACAGTAGGGCTGTAGACAACAGGGGATTCAGTACATTTAAAAATGAAAGAGTGTACAAAAGCCTGCAGGTGACTAAATTCTCCTTCCCAACTTGAAGCATGTTTCATCTGAAAGCCTATCAGCAAACACACTTTGAGGACACACTTTTTAGAGATGACATCTAGAAAATCTAAGCATGTAAAATCAATAAGAACCAGGTTCCATCACTTCTTCAAGGCATATGAGAAATGAAGAGGTGTAGTGAGATTTCCAGTGGCAAAGGGGTGGAGAAAAGCTTTGTGACATGAGAGAGAAGTCCTGAAATGGCTTCCAAATTGCACTAAAACTGTGGGATTGAACATCAGAAAGATTTATGCTTTCAAATCTCTTGGCAGCTTGAGATGTTTATCTTCTTTATAGTCCAGACATCACAAAAGACATCAGTCAATATAACGTCCCCAAATGCAGGTATTGTAGAGGGAAACGAGCTGACAAATAGGGATGAGGAAACAACAGATGTTTCCCCTTCAGCAGAGTGAAGAACAATAGCAGAAAGAGGTGGGACTCTCTAAAGCAGAGCTGAGAGCAATGACAGGTCTGCAGAGAAGACATCTAGATGAATATGACACATGTCCAGAGTGGCAGCAAGTACCAGCTGTGGAGAGAGAGCTGGAGGGATTTCAACGTGCTAAGATTTAGGCCAAGCAGGTGAGAAAGACACTGGAAAAAGCAGCAATCAGCCAGGGCAGTTACTGCCTCTGGTTTCTATACATGGGGAAGGAAATTCACCTTGCTGTCTGCACCAGGAGAGGAGCAAAGTGGGTTGTTCCTAAACAGGTAATCTGAGGAGCAGCAGATCAATAATCTTACTCTTCATGCATTCCTGTCAAGCTAGAGAGCAATTTATTGTCAGAGGTGCTGCATTTTAAAGAGGGCAGAGCTGTGCATCAGGATTACCAACAGCCATCCACTTCCTTGGGAGAGGAGTCATCCTAGAAGAGACAAGTGATGATGAAACAGCTGCAGCAGGACAGTGTTTCCAGCCATCATTTCACTGGCCACATTACAGAAGTAGAAGAGATGAACAGCCTCATCACTTTCTGTTCATTGAAATAGCCTTGGGATTACTGAGCCTGACCTTTCACAAGTGGTCCCTGCATAGTATTCCCAGCAGAGTTTTCCTTCTGTATCTGTGTCTCCCTGCATGTACCAGGAGTTCAAGGAAATGCTCCACTATAAAACTCAAAAAAAAAAGTAGGAGCAAATGATGCAAACAGTGCTCATAAACAGACAGAATCCTGCAGAACAGCAGGTATTTTCCTAGTTCCTCTCCCTCTGTTTTCCAGTTATCACAGTTTAGGGAATTTTAGGTAGTGACAACTCATCCTCCATGAACTTTTTCTGTATGTTCTCTTAATGTACAATTTAATTCACACCCTCTCTTCTTGCCTTACATTAAGAAATATTATGGGCCTATTCTGGCTTTGTAAGTAAATTTTATCTCATTAGGTCAACAGGAGCTACATTACTTCATTAGAGGATTTTAAGTTTGCTGCTTAAATTCAATATCCTAAGTGTTACCAATGTGAATTGCTGAATTACTACATTGACATGCCCATACAGGAAAAAAGCTGGAGCATTTTCTACATCTGGCTTTGAACCTGACCTTTAATAGAATCTCAGAATGAGGGAGAGGTTTGGAAAGTGGAAACAGGGCATTCATCTTTGACTTATGTAATGGACTTGGGCATAAGAAAGCCAGCCCTGTGCTGAATTCACCCAGGACCAACTGAAGAGACCCAAAATAAAAAGTGCAATCAATTATTCACACCTATGCATCTGAAAACCCTCCATCTATGGCTCAGCACTGACAGACCTGCAGGGTATTTATTGTGCACTGCCCACAGTTAACCCCTTCTGCCTACCCTTGCCCATCCTTTGCTGCACTGGGAAGCCAGGGGAGTGGAGAAGAGCCCCAGTCTGCTGTGTGAGCAGACTAGGAGGTAAAACAAGTACTTTAAAAATTAAACATTGCTAATCACTACCTTTTGGATGCATGGTCCCTGCAGGGCCAAGCTGTCTCAGCCCCATGGGGTAGCTGACAGTGTTACCAGCCTCTTCTCCCAGTGCAGCTGGAGAATTCATTTAACTCATCTAGGACCATGGTGGGTTGATGGGATTTCTCCCTGGGATTTCTTCCTTTCCATCCAATTCCCTAACATTTTTCTTTCCCTGCTGAAGAGCCAGAGAATGAAAAGACAGACAATAATCAAACCTGTGCACAGTGCTCAGGTACATCTGGGAATGTGTATTTTGGTGTCAAGTCTGAGTCACTCTGCATGAGAGAAGCTAAAGAAAAAAAACACCTTAACACCCCTTACATAAGTCCATTACACTTTAAAATGTCAGTTATCAAAGTGCAGACAAAAATCAGAAGAAATAAGAATGTTTGGAGTGAGTTCACCCTTGTTTACAATGGAATTGCTCTGGGAGATCTGCTGGTAAATCTCAGCTTTGGATGCCCCAATGCCACAGTGATCTGCTGCATCACAGGCAAGTTGTAAGGGGCTGGGAGCATCTCCAGCCAAAGGACAATACCCTAGTGCTTGAAGGTGAGGGAGAGGACCCTTTCCCTCCATTCCCCAGTCAGGCTGCCCACAAAATCCTTCACACTCAAAATCAAGAGAGGTGCAATTAGTTGTCTCAGCAGCACTTAGCAGCTTTTCTGAGGTTTTCTTGATATTTTTTTCCCCCTAAAAGTAGAACAAAGTAATGGCTCTGTTGAAAGGAATACAGGATATGAGAAATGCAGATAGAAAGAAGCAGAGGGGCTGTAGGAGCCTCTTGGTGCCCAGCTTGAGGTAGGGTCTACACCCTAAATCTACCTTTTGGGGTGAATCACCCTGTGGGCTGGAGGGGGGGGCTGACCCTCACCCCTTCTCCCGAGCTGCTCTGTCCGGTAGCTCCACCATGAGGGGTTTATACATGGCAATCTTATTTTCCAGTTTCCACACCCTGTGTGCTCTCAAATGCCCAGCTTCTGATTGCCCTTGTGGCTGTGGTGTGTTCCTCCTGCAGGTCTGAATGCAGCAGCTGTGAAGTTGGGGAGCAGTGTGGTGTGATCATGCACGGCAACGCCGTCACCTTCTGCGAGCCGTACGGGCCCAGAGAACTGGTAAGTGCAGGCTGCCTCCTCTGCTGGGGCTGGGCTGGCAACCAAGGCTGTGCCAGCTGCTGAGAGGCTGCTGGGGCTTTGGGTGCTTGGTGTTCAGCAGAGAGGCTCCTAGGCAAAGCTGCAGGGCCGTGCAGAGCAGCCCAGGAATGTGCTGGAGTTCTAACCCAGAGATGCTAACCTAAGGTTATTGCAGCAGCTTGCAAAGGAAAGTCTCTTGGTCCATTGTGAAGCTAAGGAATTGAAAGTCCCTTGATCCAATGTGCATCCAAGTTTTTTAAAGTATGGATAAAATACTGGAAAGGTAAGGAAACAGAACTGCATTGTCAAATGGACATCACTATTTCTGACATTGAAGTGGAGTCACCATTTTTCTTCTCTTATTAGCTGTGTCCTACTTTTTCTTGTCACTGTTAACATATCTTAATTTGGTTGTAAACCATCACTTGTGAAAATGCATCCTACAGACTTCCCTGCAGCCTGGAGCAAGCACCTGCCTTTCTTGGACAAGTGTATGTGATAAATGGAGTCATGATGAAGGGGACAATTTATTTCACTGGGGGGTAGTTTGGTCATAGAATTGCTGTAAGAAACAACATGGTTCAATTGGCATTAACTTGGGTATAGAAGATGGATGGAAAGATGTACAAGCAATGCCCATATGCTGATGCTGAGCAGCTAGGGCAGTGAGGTACATAAAATGGGAGTTTCAGGTAGAACTGGAAAATTAAAAGGTCAGTTCAAAGCCTGTGTAATTCAAAATTAATTTTCCACAGTCTTCTGAGTGGAGGGAGGGGCTGATTAGAGCTATTTGAAGAGCAAACATGGAATTGGGCCATAAACCAGAGATGGTTTTGGCCAGGAATCTTCTCTTCATTCCAGACATTGACAATACTTTTACCAGGGTTAATTTTATATCCCAACTGAGAGCAGAATTCCACAAATGCAACACAGATATTGCTGATGTGGTGACTGCAAGTCATAAACACATAGAGAACTAATTTAGAGGTTTTATGGGTAGAGGAGAATTTCAGTCATTTCCCTCACAGCCAGCTCCAGCCAGGGAATCCTGACAGGGATGCTAAATGGCCTCTCTACTACTTTGCATCCTATTTGAACAGACTATGCTTCATTAACTGCCTTGAGAAGAGAGACATTGTTTTATGTCCTGTGCAAAAATAAAGTCACATCACAGGGATGTTTTTCCCAATTTTTAACCTCATTTTTAGTTATAGTTTTGATCATAGGTAACACTCCTTGAACATCACTTTGTCAAACCCAAGGTCATGGCTCTGAGGGTTCTGAAATGTCATTAATTATCTGTCTTCTCCCTGCTGATATGTAATTTGGACTATCCTTAGTAATCATGAATCAGCTTCAAAATCCAGTGCTGGGCTGTATTTGTTGTATTACCTTGTGGTAAAATAACACCACCATGGCATCAGGTGTGTGGAAAAAATTATTATGATGCCAGAGTGGTGTGATTTAATAATCAGCTAAAAAAAAATAGCTATAAAAAGTAGCCTAATAATGACAGTGTTTATAAATATTATGGCAGTGTTGCAAGAAAAAAAATCAGATCCTCCTGAAAGAACATCCATCCTAGTGGATTAACATTTTGGACAGAGCTCATGCCAGAAGCCTGACCTAGTTTTATTTTTGAGTATGGACATAGGTTTAAATCCCTATTTTCTTATAAACAACTAGATTCTGATTTGTAGCAATATTTCAGCATACCTCTTCCTGCCACAAATTTTAAAACTCTTTTATTTCAGCAATCATTATGCATTTCTATTCTAACACCTTTTCCTTTTGAATCCTGTTCTGTCTTTGCTTGAAATGGCTCTTGAAATCTGTTGGAAACAGACACTGGGAGCCACATTATTGCTTCAAAATACTTAGTCATGAAGAGTTTACTGTGCAAAAATGTATTCCATCAACAGCTGTGACAGCTTCTGGTTTGCTCTCTGACCTCCCTCTCTTCTCCTGACTCCCAGCAGCTGCTTGTTCCTGCAGGCAGAGGTTTTTTTAATGCCAACTGTCTATGTCTGTTGGTGAGAATTTGCTACTGGCAAAATCCTGGAAAGATATAAAATGTCACAGGTACTGTAAGCAAAGGCAAACAGCCAGTAAAGGCTCCCTCCCAGCATCTCTGCAGCAGCTGAACTCACTCATCCTTTGCAGAACTTTGGAACATGTTTTTATTAAGTCCAGTGCTTTTTTTTTTCTAAGGCATCACTGAAATGTTTCACAACACAGGCCCTTGTAAGTTTAAGTGAATTCCTCTTCTCTGATAATTGATATAATCAATTTCTTGGTGATATGAGCCACTGAACATTGATAAAGGGTTTCATTTTCAAATTGGATCTTGCACAGTATACTTAATTGATGGTAAAGTAATAGGTACACATAACTCAAGAAAGAAAACACTTTTTGGCATGATAAGTGTGGTACCTAATACTGAATTGATTCTGATGGAGTGGGCTTTAAATGAGGCTGTATTTTTAAAGAAGATATATAAGTGCAGCTTCCTTATTTTTGTTTAAAGACTAAAATTGCCTGTTAGGAATATTCAAAAGAGAGGAAAACTGTATTTTAAGTAAACATTATGTACAGATAGTGCCAAATTTTCAGGTGGATTTAAATTTTCTGGGGTGCAGAAAGAAAAGTGTGTCCAGCAGGTTGAGAGAGGTTCTCCTCACACTCTCCTCTGCTATAGTGAGACCACTGGGCAGAGTGGAGTGCTGTGTCCAGTTCTGGTCTCCCCAGTTCAAGTGGGACAGGGAAATACTAGAGAGGGTCCAACAGAGAGCTACAAAGATGCTGAAGGGACTGGAGCATCTCTCTGATGAGGAAAGGCTGAGAGCCCTGGGGCTATTTAGCCTGGAGAAGCTTGAAGGGATCTCATTAATGTTTACAAATCTCTGCAGGGTGAATATCAAGTAGAGGGGGCCAGGCTCTGTTCAGTTGTGCCCTGTGTGAGGTGATGGTATCAAGCTGAAACACAAAGTTGTGCCTCAACATGAGGTAAAACATCTTTACTGTGAGGGTGCCAGAGCCTGGCCCAGGCTGCCCAGAGAGGTTGTGGAGTCTCCTGCTCTGGAGACATTCCAGACCCCCCTGGATCTGTTCCTGGGTGACCTGCCCTGGGTGACCCTGCTCTGGCAGGGATGATTTCTGGAGACCCCTTCCAACCTTTACCATCCTATAATTCTATGATTTTCAAAGGCATCATTCAATGAATACCTGAGCCTGATGCACACTGGCACTGTAAGAAGCTCAGTCCCTTTTGATCTGCATCACCACCTGTCCCCTCTCACCAGGGGAAGAGAGAACATTCATACAAGCATTGCTGGGCTGCTTGGGAAACCACACCAGAGCACGAATCCAGGTTAAAACTGACTCACAAAGGAAAAGGACTATTAGTTTAATAGAAATCAACTATTCAAGCTGATTTAACAGGTAGCTACCCTAAAAGCTGATGTTTGTACATGGAATGGATGGAACTATCACCTAGAATTTGTTTATCATATACATTTGCAAAGATATGGAAAATCTTTTGAAGGTCTCCAAAGACAGAAAAGACAGTGCAAGTGACTGAAAGATAACATTTGTTCTATGTCAAAAGAATCCTAAATAACAGCCAGAAAACATCTGCATTTAGGACTAGCTTTTGTTCAGTGCCATGCAGTGAAGCACAGGCTAAGACTTCAGGCATGAGGGAGATCTCTCAGCAGCTTTCATGCATAGTAGATAATTGAAGAGTGGAGGAATACCTGAATCTCTGCTTTCACTGTGTGACTCAGGGAAATGCTGCAGTTGTACTACTCATCATTACAAAATACTGACAAACCTGCCTTAGTTAATGGGCACTTGAAAGAATGCAGCATCTTCCAAGTCCTTGAATTAATCTTTACTTGGGTGCTGGCTTTTGAAGAAAATGACAGTTTAGTGTCCATTAGCTAAATGTTTATCTCTAATTTGCAGATTACCACTCTTTTCCTTTTTGTTTTTTTAATCTACTGTCAGTTTTTTCTCCAGAAGGATCATTCATGTCCTCCAGGTGCTCTGCTTGGAGTTGCCTCCATGCAGATTCCCAGCTGAGCTCTGGTAGCCAAAGCTTGCTAGCTCTGGGACCTAACTTCTGGGGCTGAATTCTCTCAGAAGTTCAACTTCTCTGTGGCACGTCCACACTACAATGTGGTGCATGGATGCAGATCACAAGGAGCACACCCAGAGAAAGAATCTGTCACTGCTCTCATGGGAAATCACATGAATTATTGGTGCAGAGAGTCTAACAAGGCAGGACAGCTCCAGAATCTAACTCTAGAATGCAGGCATCACTGGCAACAATATTGGATGCCTTTATTTAAGGTGTTTGCTGTCCCTGTTCTTCCAATTAGATGATTTATCTTATGATTGTGTAAACCTACTGTCTGCCAGGTTGTTTTCCTTTTTTGTTCTAATATTGCCATGATCCTTCAGCTTGTACATCTTTCACTTCTTCAATTTAATCTCTAAAATCTGATTATAATGGTCAATTATGTCTCAGTTGGGTCTTTTGCTCAAGTGAGTGAACTAAACTTTTAGTGTCCTCTTTTTGAGGTGACTTTCCACTTGGTCTTTCTGCTCACTGAAGAGCTGCAGTGATTCTTCAGCTCTTGACAAAAGAACTCTGTCAGGCAGTGGTTTTAGGCAGATTTCAAAATTATTTTTTTGTGCTTTTTAGTCTCAGGAAAACAGTCCTAACTTGAACTAATTGAAATTTGGGGGCATTGAAAGAAGGGAGAAAGGAGGAGAAAGGCCTCAGAGGAGGGTGGTGTGCTGAAACAGGGAGCTGCTCAGTGTTTTCTGTCTTCTAGCTCTTGGTTGGCTGTCATCTGTAGATGCTACTTCAAAATTTGATGGTATATATTATGCAGTATCACCAAGGGTTTTTTTGCTTTGCTGTTGAAGACTTAGCTTTTGTTATTCCCTTAAAATATTTATTATTTTAGGTTTTCTTAATGTTATGTTTATTATCTATTTATGATTTTTTTGGTTATTTTTCCATGCTGGGAGAAGTGAAAACCATTCTGTATATACAGATTTATACTAAGATCATCATAAACTACACAGTTCATTTTTTTCAATCTTGCTTAAGTGCCAGTGTTTCCCACAAATGTGCTTGCTTTGTAGCTATTCTTATGATGAAAGAAAAAACTTCCCAGCTTTGGCACATGATGAGTTGCCAATAATCAAAATGACATAACAGAAATGCTCACTCAACCTGAAAGGGCTGGCAATTAAGTTTTATGCACTGGAGATGCAGGTATCCAGAGAGTTTCCATGCTTTCAAAGAAAAACAAGCAATAATGTATTGTTTGGCTGATCTAACACATCTTTCTTTTTTGCTTCTCTTCCCACAGACCACCACAGGCCTTAACACAAGCACTGCATCCGTCCTTCAGTTTTCCCTTGGTAAGTTTATCTTAATCTTTCACCTGAAAAAGTAATTTCTGCAAAGGAAAATGGCCTTTGAGTTCAGGTTTGAGCTTTCTGGTCTATGCTCCTCTTGACTGGAGAGATTAAAAAAAATCTTAAAAACTGCAGCACATTTATTCATTCCTGATCTAGAACTCCAGAAGTTTGGAAAGGAGAAACTCCAGTGGATACTCATGATGGGAGGCATAGTCATGTTTGCATTTTTTTGTTTGTCTGCTTTTTCACTTAATTTATAACTTGATCTTTCACTGCAGTATGATTACTGTTTCTAAAGAATGAAATTTTAATATTTAAAACCCAGGTTGGGCTTTTCACTACAAGAAGGACACTGAGGTGCTGGAGCATGTCCAAAGAAGGGCAACAAGCTGGTGAAGAGCCTGGAGGACAAGTCCTGTGAGGAGTGGCTGAGGGAAGTGGGTTATTTAGCCTCAGGGGAGGCCTTGTTGCCCTCTACAAGTATCTGAAAGGAGGTTGTAGGTCAGACTCTTACCCCAAGTAACAAGAGATAGGACAAGAGAAAACGGCCTCAAGTTTAACTTGGGGAAGTTTAGATTGGATATTAGGAAAAACTTCTTCACTGAAAGGGTTTTGAAGCTCTGGAACAGGCTCCCTGGGAAAGCTTTTGAGTCACTTCTCAGAGATATTTAAAAGCCACAGTTGTGGTGCTCAGGGATGTGGTTTAGTGTTGACCTGGTAATGCTGAGTTAATGGTTGACTTGATCTTAAAAGCTCTTTTATCAAAATGGTTCTATGATTCTAAGTTATAGCTGAGTGGGGTGTTTTTAATACATCCATACCAACAGAACAGGTAGGAGAAACCAAAACTAAATGCAGTTTATTTCATATTCTCAGGGCTGTGGTAGTTTCTGTATTGCTCAGAATACCTGCTCAAAGTCATTGCACATTTTGACTGTGTAGTTCTGCTATAGATCATGCCAGAAGATGTGGCTTGGGCTGAGGGTATATTGTGAACACAATTTAACTTGTATCTCAGTGTTCAAAATATGAAGGAAAATATTTTTATCATATAAATGGTTCAATAAAAAAGCAAGCAGGAAATATGACCTGTTTCCTCTATGGAGCCCTGGTTCTGTGTTTCCAAACCATATTCCTTTTTTCAAAGATGTAATTCTCCAAAAGTATCCCAGCAGACATTTGATTAAACTTCAGAAATCTTAGCTGGAAACAAGAGCTATAAGGTAGCTTGGCAAGCACTTTGATTTTTTTAAATGCATTGGAAATCAAAATCCCAGAAGGCTCAGAAATACATTGTTTACATGTGGTTTTACCTGAAGTTGTTCATTTGACTATTTGAGGCCATAAAAATAGGCTTAAGATTTTACCAGTAGCCTTTGGGGAAGGTCAAAAAACACTCAAAATGTGAGAACATGCTGAGTAGAAAATACCTTTTATGGCAGGATGGTCATGGATTTATAGTAGGAATACCTGTACCTGTAGGAAGCAGTAAAATCCCCAGAATGGTGGAGCAGCAGAGGGTTCCATGAATGACTGAGCAAACCAGACTTCAACCTGAAATTCAAATATCCCATTTTCCCAAGTGCCTGTGTGGAGGTTGAAATAGAGTGCAGGCTGGTTGTGTGACTGATAAAACTGGTATGAGCTGGGGGGCTGCTGCTGAGCTCAGCAGTACTTGGCTTTGGAGTCATACATCTAAACTAGGCATTTGCCAGTTTCCAGCTTATTCCCAAATGTCTGATTTAATCATAACCCTATTTAGGGATTCTTCCAAGGGAATTGCCTTTTTTTTAGAAGAATATTTAACATTTTCTTTTGACCATGGAATAGCTTAAGCTGTAATCTTTATGGATATCTTTATATTAAATTCATCACATTGCTTTGACCACATTCAAGTGTATACCCTTTGATTTATCTCAACACTAATTATCAGGTGGAATTTTGTATTTTTGGGTATATTAGCAGATGAGGACTGGGAAATGAAGCAAAAAAAAAAAAGCTTCAGATTTCACCATAAATCCCAGATCTTTGTAGATGTGTGGTCAGGAAGGGTAACACCCCAGTGATTTTTTTCAGTAGATTATATTCTCTCTGGTTTCCTTCATGTACCACCTTTGGTAGTTTTGCCCTTTAAAGGGCAGAAGACTTGAAAAGTTGCACTTGAGATGAGGTCTTAATGAGAATGAAAAGGTAATTAGTAAGGCCTATTCATCACACAGGCCAGGCTGGGGTTGATGTTGACATTCATGCCCTCTCTGCCCAAGTGTGCAGAAAAATTCAGTTCCTTCAGATGTCTTAATCATCCATGACTACTTCTTACCAGGCCCAACCACTGACAGGTGAAAGACAAAGTCCAGCAGTTTCCTTAATTATCAGTGTGTTTCTTAATTGAGGTATTTAAAGCAATGTCTTTAGGCTCTCTCAGGCCAGAACACCAAATTCAACAGTTTGGGATTGTAGGACGTTGCACAAAAGCCTTCAGACTACCCTGCCACACAATGTTAGTCTGATTTGTTAGCTGAAATATTCTCTGTTTCTCATTCCAAATCTCAGTGTTTTCCCCTCAGCTACATCCCTGGACTTGTTCAGGGATGACCATGATCTGACATTCACACAGGCCATGATGATGGCCTTCCTACCCCTTCTGAGAGGGGTAGGTCTTCAAACATCTAAAAAATTTTGGACTTAAACTCCATGTTTTAAAAGCTCAAGGCATTTGTCTTTCAAACAAAAAACTAACCAAAGCTTTGTAAGATTTTTTGCTTTATTTGGAGAAAAAGCTTGGGTTTGGACTCTCCCTTCCACAAAGTTGTGATAAAGAACTTTTGCAAAAGTTGGATTCCCAAATCTAACAGAATTTACTTTAGGGAATCATAAATCCCTATTTTAAGTCACTCCCAAAACTACTTTTCTGGGCAAATATGAGATTTTCAGTTTTTCCCACTATGTTTCTAATGCTAAACCAGCTTTTCCTTATTCATTTTAGCTGAGTTATTGTCATTTCATATATGTGGCTTTGGTTTAATGGAAGAGAGAATTTGACATGAAATGCAACTACTAATGCAAAAAAAAAAAAATGGTTTGCATGTGCCCCTAAGAATGAAACCTCTCAGCAGCTGTTATCAGTTCTAAGCACTGCTGTATGACACAGAAAAAGCACTTTTTGACAGGAATGATTTACTTCCTTATTCATTGGGATCTTGTGATGGAGTTACTACCTTTATATAAGCATCATTTAATCATCCTACAGAGGACTACAGTCAACTCAGAGACAGCTAATCTAAAAAGGAAATTGAGAATACATTAAAATCTTATTTAGAAATCAGGAAATGTGAGGTGTGGTTTGAAATCCATCACTGCCCATGCCCACACCTTATCAAGGAAAGTTAACTCTAAGCTTTCTTCTGTTTTATGCTTGCTGCACATTTGAAAATCCTTTCTGTTAACTTAGTGGTGATTGTTCAGAGGTCCTGGCACCCAGAAAAGGATGTACAGAAAGTCTGTGACAGCCACATGTTGTCCAGGACTTGACAAGGTTTTTTTACTTCAGATTTAAAGTGGCAAGACTGTGGTGTGCTTGGAAAAGTTGCAGTGTGTGTTGGCTGTGATAAATGAAATATCTTACAAGAAACCAAATATGGTGCAGAAAAACTCTGCCTGCAATAAATAGAATAGTAAAACCCTGCCCCTAAAGTTCTGGTGGGCACTGAGGGTGCAAAGGTGTCACTTTCTGAGTGTTGTTAACAGTATTATTACTGTTAATTATTATTACTGTTACTTGAAGATGCAGCATGCATGAGCAGCAGTGATCTTTGGTGCCTGAGCAATAAGCAATGCTCACACTGGAAATTCCTTAGGTATTTTTCCTACAGGGGTCATATAGTTAGTCTATTGCTAGAAAAAAAAGGCTTAATATGAAGCAAAAGATGCATCTATCCCATCATTCTTCATTGAAAACACCCTTTCCAGGGTTGGATTTTAGGAGTAGGTATTAATCTCACAGAGTGCTTTGTGATTTTTGCCAGATGGACACTGTTTGTCCTCTCAGGAAAATCCCAGTAGGTATTATCCAAAAGATGGGTCACTCATGATCTGCATGTTCAGCTGCAAACAGAAGCATATGGACCTTACCCATAGAGTAAAAATGGCTCCTTTCTCCTGCTGCATCTGGGGTAGCTTTTTTGACATCATCCAGTCACTTCTCTGCCATCTGTTGCTATTGCCCCTTCCATTGTTCCCATTTTTTTGGGGGTCTAAAAATCCATCAGAAAAACAAGCTTATTAATGATTACAGTATTTGTCAAGGATAAAACCTACAGAGTTCCATAGGGATAAAAAAATTAGAATAACAAGTGATGTACATGCAGTTTATCAATCTCCCTTAAGAGCTTTCTAATGGAACCCTATAGCGAGGATAAATGTGTCTATTGTTTCTAATATTGTAAAAATATTATTGGAGAAATATTGCTATTTCTTTCCAGGCTTTTTGGTGAGGACAGAATCACTTTTATTCGAGGTGCTGATACATCACTTGGGTGCACTTTATACCATTATCTTTTTTAAGAGGTGAGGTGCATGTGTAATGAAGATATTCAGAACTTCCATGGGACTTAGTTGCTGTGATGAATGCTGGGTGGTTTCACAGTCCTCTGCCAGTGTGGTGGAGAACAGTTTAAAACATGCAATCGATTGCTTTTGATTAACATATGAGTAGGGCTGATTGATTTGGATGCAGATCTTTGACATAATGGTTCCAAAAGGATTTTCATGTCATGTCCTGCCTCACCCTAATGCATCATTAACCCAGCAGCCTCTACTACTCTTCCTGAACTACCAATTTCACTGGGGTCTGCATGGAATCTCTTTTATCAGCAAATCCAAGGGCTAAGTGTCTCAGTGATGTTTCAGGCTTAGTTTTCTTCCTTTATTTTTATAGTGGTAATTTGCATTTATCACCAGTGTGAGACTTGCAGAATTCTACTGGAAAAACTTTCCTTTTGCCATGATGCATACTCAAAATACAGGTTATTGTTATTATTGTCATCACCATCATCATCATAACTGTTGAGTATGCACTTCAGATTAATCTTACCTGCCAAGCATCTATGTTTTAGAAAACACATTTGATTAGCTATTAAACTCAGGAAATAGAAGAGAGTGACAGAGAAAAAAAGAATCCTACAAAAAGAATCAAATGACATAAAAAGTGCAGCTGATTTGCTGAGCCCAGGTAGTCCTGTGGAGGAGATGGCAGTCTGAGGGCAGCACCTGGGGGGCTCTGCAAAGCATCTGCACAGAACAGCAATTCCTTGTCCTTCCCACCAGCAGCATCCCAGCTCCTCTTTGGCTCAGCTGTGAGGGTAATGATGACTGCATTTGGGCCCATGGAACAGTCTGAAGACACTTAGCATTTATATTTTTATCCCATTTTAATTCAGTTCTGATGGCAGCTGTTATATTGACTGCTTTTGTGTCGCCTATTTATCCTCTGCTTCAAGTCAGACCACTTGATAGGAATTCACACATCCAAACATGTTTTGTTCAATAGGCCATAGCTTTGGCTGAGAGGAACCAGTGCTGATCATTTTCTCTTAATTTCCAGTTTTGTTTAGTCAGTTTTACAATTAGCAGAAGCCATCAATGACTGACAAATGCTGTAACAGCCATTTCATGGGGTAGCACTGGGCTTGCCCTCAGCAGAACGTGACAGAGAGGAGCAATTTCCCTCACATTTGCTGTAAAAATTCACTCACGTGTCTCTAGAGAAATACCAAAGTGAAAAATAAGCCTCTTCTGAATTCAGCATGAAAGAGTATTTGATCTTTTAAATCCCTCATTATCTTGTTAGCTGAATATAAAAACACTCACGGTAGGAGCTGCGGTGCCAAATGTTTGGGGCATGTTGAGTCACCTCCTGCAATTAGTCACCTGCATGCATGAGTTCCTCCTGTCACCCCACATTTCTCCTGATGCCTGCCAGGAAGCACCAGCTTTGCTGTGCAGCCATGGCACGTGGTACCAGCAGGGAAGAGTCTGTCTGGTTCTGCTGGCCTGGTAGCCATGGAGAGGAAACCTGGAGAGGTGAGCCCAGGAGAGCCCCATGGGGTTCAACAAGTGCAGGATCCTGCCCCTGGAACAATCCCCTCTGTCCATCCAGGCTGGGGATGAGTGGCCAGAGCAGCCCTGCAGAGAAGGACTTGGGGGTGCTGAGAGAGGAGCAGCTGCCATGAGCAGCCAGGGTGAGCTGGAGCCCAGCAGCCAATCCAGCCTGGGCTGCAGCAGGAGCAGTGTGGGCAGAGATGGAGAGAGGGGATCCTGCTGCTCTGCTCTGGGCCCAGCACAAGAAGTACATGGACCTGATTTAGCAGATCCAGAGGAGGGCCATGAAAATGCTCAGAGGCTGGAGCAGCTCCTGTGAGGACAAGCTGAGGGAGTTGAGGTTGTTCAGGCTGGAGAAGAGAAGGCTCCAGGGAGACCTTGTGGCTTCCAGTACCTGAAGGGGGCTATAGGAAAGCTGAGGAATGACTGTTTACAGGGGCAGCTAGTTAGAGGATGAGGGAAAATGCTTCTAAACTAGAGGAGGGTAGATTTAGATTGGACATTGGGAAGAAGTTTTCTACTATGAGAGTGATGAAAACACTGGAACAGGTTGCCCAGGGTGGAGGCCCCATCCCTGGGGACACTGAAGGTCAGATAGACTATCTTGCATTTGGCAAATGTGGAACACTTTTTATCTGGCATGAGGATTTAATTGATAGGAAGCTGGCTAAGAAAATAGTGTTAGAACCCTGTCTGAACTGAGTTTAAATAGTGCATAAAACTGGGGTTTAAAATAGTTAATTTAAAACACTAATGTCCATAAGAAACAGATCATTAAAAGGAGCTTGATTGTTGCTATATTCAGATTAAACCCCCTCAAAGCAATGAGAACAGAGCACTGAGTGTATCTGAACCCCCAGGTGGTTTTGTCCTGATTTTTTTTCCTTTACATTTGGGAGAAGCTTGAGAATTTGAAATAATTCAATGGCAAACTGGGTGCCATTTGCCATTTGGCACTCACTCTGCTTACATGGTTTGCTGTTCTCCTTCTGATAAAACAGTTTTGACTCAGCACCCAAATTGCCATTTGCTGTTGCTATTACATGAAACCTCCCAGTCTTGTCTTCCTGGAGGAGAAGACCTTTGTGGAGATGTGTAGGCTATAAATTGCATCTGATGTGAAAGAATAACCAGCAAAGTAGCATCATCTACCCACTTCATGTAGAAATGTTAGGTGGTGCTTATTGATTTTGCTGAGTTATACTAGAGATAATGCCTAGATTGCAACCAGGCTTTCAAGTTAATGCCATTTTTGAAAGACATTTTAATAGCCTTGGGGCAAAATGATTTGTGTTGTGTTTGGCTAACCCAAGGTTACAGTGAAACACTGTGGGTATTACTTCTGCACCAGGGATTCTGTGCCACTCTTAGGGATTAAAATGAGTGTTACAGATTTCCTGCATGGAGAAAAGCAGAAAAGATAAAGAGAGCCTGAGGATTCAGAGCCAGGGCAGGTGGCTGAGCCACTGCTTCCCAGTCAAACACAGGCCATTATGGAATTGGTTACTGCAAATAATAAATGCTGGATTACAGACTGGCTTTCATCTTAATCCTGCTCATATCATTGTATGAGGATAACACTTTTGTATGATTAAAATTGTCCATTTTTGAATTAGACCAAACAACAAAGCATCTGTAGTTCCAGGGTGGGGGGGGAACAGAGAAGCCCCCAGCTCAGCAAAATGCTCCTCAGTCTCTCTCCAGTGTGCAAGGGCTCTTCCATGAAAGGAAAAGCAGCTGAAAATAGAAAAGGCCATCAGGAATTGCAAAAAAAAAAAAAATACTTTTGCCAAACTAATTATTATCTACACACATAAAAAGTTAGAAACAAACAGTCTTAAAGGGTTTCAGAAAAGATTGACACTTCAGCTTAGGACCTGGATTGAGAAAAAGTATTTCTCAGCTTTTCTTGGTGCCAGGGAATTTTTCTAAAGCAGGTGAGGACTTCATATTCAAGAGCCCTCCCTTTACACAGCAGTTCATGGGAACAAGGTGTTTTCTGCTGCCTCTCTAGAATGGACTGGCCATAGGGATCTGAATTAAACATCATTTTCCTTCCTGCAGTATTTTAATACTCTTACCAGAACCCTGTGCTTCTCATTTTCTTGATTATTGATCTTCACAGCTGACCCAGGATGCTAAAGGGAGTTAAACAAAACACCTCCTTCTATTTACCAATATATATTATTACCAGTATATATTAGTGTGCTACTGAACTACTTCAAGTTTATATAATTGAAATTTTGATGAGCTTCATTGAAAGCTCACCCTTTCACTTAGAGGCTCTTCACATCAGCTGACTTTTATATTAATATTTTATGTGTTATTTTTTATTTATTTTATTTATTTTTTGTTATTTTATTAATTTTAAATAGCTATGAATGGCAGTAATGAAGTATCAATATGGGTATACCAGTAGAAAATGCTTACTGAGCACAGGGCTTGCTACTTGGCCAGGCATTCAAGGACCAATGTAAGAATATTTCTGTGGTGTTAATGATGTTATTGTTTCAGCAGCTGTAATTCCTGGGTGTCCATTATGTCCAGTTCTAAACAAATTTGCTCGTTTTGCCCTCATCAACATGCTCTACACAACACCAGTGCACTTAACATGGTTAAACTGGGAAGCATCATGTCATTAATTTGCTCAGCAGCAGTCACCTCACCCAAGCAGGTTGTCTCACTGAGACACCATAGGTAGCTCTCCAGCAGCAAGAGCTGGAAATCAGCATATGGAAAATGCAGCTTTCTGCCTGGTTTTTCTCCCCTTCATGTTCATCACAAAAAGCAGCATGAACTGGGGTCTCTCCTGCTCATCAGGAGAGAGCAGCTTGGTGTGAACTCAGGAAGCACATCATATCTCTGGGTATAAATAGCTCAAGGGGAAGTTGAGCCTGATAAGTATTTCCTCAGACTTCTCATCTAAAGGAAATTAGATGCCTTACTTCATGAAAAGTCTATTTGCTGTTCCTGGGAATCCTGGAAGAAGGTTTGTGGGAAGGGACCTTGGGAGGGCACCTGCTCCAGTGCTTCTCCCTGGCTCTGGGCATCTCCTCCCTCTGGGTCAGGACAGCTCTGGCCTCTCAGGGTGGACTCATTTCTTTCATTGGGATCCAATTAATTCTTTCTACTTTATTTATGGAGTTCTTCTGATTAATTTATTTTTTCAAGTGTTTTTACTAATTAATATTCTCACCTTTCTCATATTTTTCCACTCCTTATTTTTATTCAGCTGTAAATACCCAGCATTCCAAAATGGAGTCACAGCCTAAAGCTGCCAGAGGACCAAAAATTAGCTGCTCTCTGAAACCTGCTGGAAATAGTTGAGACTTTGCAGTTCATAATTCTCACTAAAGCTAGAGGAGATCTGATTTTTACCAAAGCAGACAATACTGTTTTCTAGTGTCAGATATTTATTTCAGGTTGTTTATCAGCACACACGTAGGGCCACAAATCATCAAAATGCCCTTCTCACAAGGGAGAAAAATGAAGCCAGCTATAAAAACACTTAATTCTTTCCACAGAAGGGTAAAATTAAAAAACAGAATACAGTTCTTGCAGCTTTTAATGTGATTTTTTTACACGTAAAATATTTATTGTACTCTGAACTTGATCTCCAAACAAAGACAAACTTAAAATTGTCTATAGGTCTAAATGTCATAATTAAAAGTCATACTTGTACCTCAATTCAAAGTTGTGGCTTCAAGGAAAAATTAAAATGTTCTTATGACCTTCACTTGAGGAAGTTTTCAGAGGCAGAATGGGATGAGCAGTGAGTTACACATTTTTGTACCAGTGCTTCTGGTATATCCAGCACAAAATATTCTACCTTTTAACATGGTTAAAATCATTTGGTTCTTGATCAGAAGTTGATATAAACATGCACCTAAAAAAAACCCAAAATAGGCTCTGTAGAGCATTAATTATAGAAAACTACATGCTTCATTAATTTGGAAAAATCTATTATCAAGCCAGCCAAATTTGTCCACTAGCAATTTAGCCTATCCAGTGTGGCTTAATTCAAGTGATCTCAGCAAATCATAATCCTTAGCAAGCACACTAATGATTATTCATCACATTAACAACACGAACAGAAGCAATCTCCTAGCATTAGATAAACCCAATTCTTTTCAGCTTCCTTTTGTTTTCCAGGCTGCAGCCAGGACACAGTTCAAACCCTTCTACAAATGTTGTGTGTGAATTTTTCTTGTGCTGTTGCCTGTTAGAGTCTCCACAGAGCCAGCATCAGAGATCTCATCTGCTTATCCACGGAAGCACTTGCAGGAACTCTCAAGGGGCTGTCAAGAGGCAGAGGATGTCACAGTCTATAAGGAGCAAAATATTGCTTCCCTTGCAGATGGCACCCAGTTTTATCTCAGCAAAACACCAGCTTCTCATCAATGGTGTTAAGGAGTCTTAAAGACCAACAGCCTTGGGTTGCTGTAAATCTGAGACAGTTGGAGGCAAAGCCACAGTGAGAATTTTGCTCACCATTAACAATAACTGAATGCCTAGATAGAAATATCTGATGTGAAGTGTCTTCATAACTTCTCTCCTGCAATACTGCTCTCTTAGTACTTCTACCTACATGCTATTGTAAAAAAGAAGGTATGTAAAATATCACTGCTGCTTTACATGGCATTGAAGGAAACCAAAGGCAGCTTAAGACATAGAAAAGGCTGAAGTCATGACAGCCTCAGCTGGACAAGTTGCAGGTGGTTGTTGCCAGTCAGGTCCTGGCTGTGGGTTACCAATCCTCTGAAACAAGCAGCAAGGCAACTGAGAAACATAATTTTCCCCCCTTTTCCATTCTTTCCTGTTGGGTTTCAGTAGTGTTACCAAAGCACCAGTCAGGAGCTGTTCAGCATTCCCATGCTCTGCCACTCAGTCCTCTCCTATTAGCATCAGTATCTGGATTCAACTTGGAGCAAATTTTATCTTATTAACATTTGCCTCGGGGTAAAATCCAAGCATGTAAAACACAAGCCAAATAAATGAATGCTTTGGAATATTCAGTACATGAAAATAGCCAGGATTTCTAACAGAAGCTGCTCACCATTTCTGATAACAGGCAGAACTGCTGTTAGAGCTTCAAATGTATCGTTTAAAATGAAATCCATTAAGATTTTTCTCTACTTTAGCTTTTTTTCCCCAAAGTTTTAGAAGTCTGTGAACTTCAGCTAAAAGCCTATCAAAAGAACTAAAATAACTCCAAAGGAGAAAAATACTTTGTTCCTGAAACCTGAGGACAACTTGCCTATACACAGAGGCAAGAAAAAAAAAAATTAGGCTCTTCTTGGCTGGGGGATGGTTTGTTTTGCTTATTCAAAACCTGGGCATTCTTGGTTTCAAACAAGGCTATTCTGCTCTGCCTCAAAAGGTTTGTCATCTTGTACAAGTTTTTCTTTAGAGGATGGGAGGGAATGAAGATTTACGGTGTGACATCCTGCCCCTGCTGCTCTGCTTGGAGCTGGCAAACCATTTATTACCATCTCTGGAAGCAGTGTGAAGGACACCTCCCTTCCTGGCTGAATGTGCTCCCAGTTCCTACTGTGTTTCTAGTTGAATTTTGGTCAGCTATTTGTTCACAAAGTCAGAGTACAGCTTTGCTGGTCAAGGTAAACAGACAAAATGCAGATTACTACAAAATTATGTCAAGAATCCTAGTTTAGCATTGCTGAAATAATAGAAATATGGAGGAATAGCAACAGTGTTGAGTAATAAGTATATTGAAAGTAATATTGAAAATTATATTGAAAATATTGAAATTATACTGAATGCCTCAGTAAATACTGTCCTGAAATGCAGCTGCACCTTCCACCCTTTTCTTGGGAAGAAACTCTTAATCCAAGCTAAGATGAATAATGGGTTTGTAAAAGACACAAGCACCAGATCCATGTGCTTCCTGTATATTTTAAAAAGATGGTTCAAGTGGCAAAGAAAAATTCTTGAACTTTGTTGATGTTTTTTTAAATGGATGAATTTAATTAGTTTTTTTCTGTTGTCAGTTCGTTTTATCTAATTATAT
>JAOEGS010019113.1:0-12293 GCA_025447755.1 Corythornis vintsioides
CTAGGTGATCCTGCTCTGGCAGGGGGGTTGGACTAGATGATCTTCTAGGTCCCTTCCAACCCCTAACATTCTGTGATCTTCTCCTCTGATAATATCTAAAAAACCCATTAAGTTTAAACCACAATTTTGAAAAATAAAAAGCATTCAGAGGTGATGTACTATATCTGACCAATTGAACTTGAGAAATGTAAATGGGCATCAGAACTAAAACAATATGATGGGATGTGGAGAAAAAGTATTGTGCCTTTATAATCTTTAAAGATATTCTGTGATTTTCTTTGACAGAAAGACCATTAGGACTCTATGAATATTTAGTAGCAGAGTGATTATTCATGAGAAAAGGCTATCACTTAACAACTTAATATTAACAACTTAATAACTAACTCAATGTAGCTGAACAACCAAAAGAAAGGCAACGGGTATTAAAAAAAATCCCACCCCTAAAACAGATTTTTATCGTGGTTATGCAGATACTCTATACTCTAAATTAGAAAGTAATTCTGTTACTGTCCCTCCATTTTGATTTAATTGCATCCCCACCTGCTCATCCATGCAAAACAGCAACTAACACTAACTTTAAGAATATCAAGAAGAGGCTAGAGGTAATCACCTAGAACACCACCATTTATTCATCCTTTCTTATAACATGAAACTTGCCACTGAAATCCCACAGAAACAGGTTTATTTATTGTCGTGGTCTAATTTAACAGACTGAGGAGGAAAAAAAAAAAAAAGACAACCTAAGCTCTTAAGATTTTTTCTGTTACTCATAAAAAAAAATTACTAAGCCATATGTACCTGAAAATGATGCATACACTAAATTTTGTGAACACAGAGAACATGAGGATTTTTTCTTTTCATTCCTTCACATATTATTCCCCAGATATTTGAATGTCCTTTCCTGGAAATTTAGTTTTTTAATGTATTACCTTAACTAGCATTGACTGTTCATCCATTTTAATCTCTTTAGAAACAGTTTACATTTTCCATGTCATGCTACTCAAGACTGACTTACACTCAAGCTATTATATGAGCTATTTCAGCCAATTCTTGCACAGTAACAAGGGGTCTGTTAACTAAACGAACAGTGCATTTTGTTTTTAATTTACACAAAAATCAGCATTTTCCCTATTTGGGAGTGTGTGCTTAAAGGAATAACCCTTGTCAGGAACCCTACATATCAGGATGTCAAAAAGAAATATTTAAGTATCTGTTGCTAGTATTTTTTAAATCTCATTTGTCCTTTTTGGAGAAATTTTCCTTACCAATGGGAAAAAAACTAACAGAGTACTTTGCTTATATTCAGCCTTGCTGGACTGTAAGGAATGCTGAGGTCTATGCCATGCCAAACAGACACCAAAATCAGAGGCATGGAATTGGGACTCACAGCCCCAAACTGCCAAGAAGAAGAGTAAATAATCTCACATTACACTTCACACTACAGTGTTTAGACCGCTTCCAACATCTGGTTGTTAGCTCAGGTACCTCTGCAGTGTCAACATACAGTCACAACTGCCCTCATCTGAGTCAATAAACAAACAGGGATTATTTCCTTTTTCACATTAGTTCAACAAAATTGGCAAATGTTTTAGGCTGACATCCTGCATCTGTGCTGGAGATTCATTCCACCTTCATTTATCTACACTGTGACTATCTGCTCCAGAGAGCTGTTCCAACTCTACATTTCAACCATTCAGAGAAGCGTGCAGAGTAATAATCAAGTGCTTCACACATATTAGTGACTTCATATGTTCTGCAGAGTGATCTTGGCAAGCAATAGCTTTCTCTGCTTATGGCTGTTTTCTACTATGGCTGCTTTTATAACTCTACTATGTATAGGAGCATTCCTGGAAGTACCCTGCATTAATCCTTTACAGGTTGAAAAACTAACATCTGAAGACAGGTTTAACAGTGGGAGAGGAAAATCATCTTCCTGGCCTTGACCCTGTTGTGGTCACCATTTTAGGCTTAACATGCCTCCATAATTCTTGCCTACCCAAAGTTGTTTATTTGCAGATCTAAATTAAAGATTGTGATTCTTTTTCAGTTTCACAGTGCCTCCCTATAACATGGATAAAAATATCGAGGGTCATTTATTATCTGATTTGTTACCATTTCAGTTATAAAGATAACATCAATAACAACAGTTTGCCCCTATATCAAATTACATCATTGTAAAGATTAAATGTTTCACAAATAATTTTATTTCTTGATGCTCCTTATGCTGGCCTTTTATGTTAGAGATTAAAAACTGAGCTAAAAGATTAAGTCAGAAATAGCCCCTCACCTAGTGCACATAAAATGAAATGTATAGTTTATAACATAAAAAAAAATCAACTCCTAGACATCTACCGTGCAGGCAACTGCTGTTTGAACTGATAGGCTAAGTGTCAGTAATATATGGCCTTAGAGATGCACATGAAATTATTTCACCAAGTTTCATGAGAAGGTCCTCAAGTTGATGGGAGTTTGGACATTTGATTTGGGATTCGTTTGGACTGGAAAAGAGAATTATATGTAATTTCTGTATCTACAAGACTATAACAGAGCTTGATTTGCTGAAATATCAATATAAGAAAATAAGGATGCTGATACAATGCGATAGAATAACATATCATTTTTACAGCACATTTAAATTCAGCTGGTACCATTCTCTAAGCTTCAAATCAGGGAGGAATGAATTATGAGCAGGGGACCTCTTCAGAAATTCTATCAACTATTTTTTAAGCCAATATAGTAATTTAACTTATATTTGACTTACATATACGTTTTTCATCAGCAGTTTTTCTAAAAAGTCCTTTTTGGTTTTGGTTTGTTGTTTTGGTTTTTTTTTTTTAAGTAATCCCTGTACTAAAATGGTAGCCAGCAAAAACAATCCCACAGACAACTCTTTTATCAATAAGCAGGTAAAACATTTTCACAACACAAACAGGCATGTTCAGCTTGTATATAAAGACTAAATGTTTAAAAAAGCACTTAACTAATTTATTTTTCTATGAAAAGAAGACACAAAGAGTTATTTTTAATGTAGACAACATTTTGTATCTGCAGCTTCCTGATCTGATGTATAGTTTTGTTAGTAAAAAACATGGAAAAGTCCAAAACACTTTTTAAAATTAACTGGTACTAATTAAGTTAACTTTTCTTATAATTGCTCAGTTCATATTCTAAACTATTTTATTTTATAGATAGTAATATTTTTCTTCTCAAAGGAATAACCTTGGAGATAATAGATCACTTTGAAAATAATAAAACATACCTTGTTTAGCTTTACAAAGTATTCCAGTCCAGCTTCCAAAGGATTAGTGTCACAGTTCATCTGTTAAAAACCATACATTCACCATCATACATGATGGACCATCACAGCTTTTGCGTTGGGAGTAGGGGGGGTGTGGGGTGTGGGGTGTGTTAATTTATTAATTCTATACATCCTTCTAAATATGTTACGTGCAACTTCCAGTTGAATACAGTGTAAGCTCCCAATATGTGACTTCACCAGAACAGCTGCAATTATGCCTAATATGAAGTATAGATAGGTAAATCGTTCATCTAAACTTCAGTATGCAAAATAAACACACATTTCAGTAAGAAACAGGAATTTTCACCAAAGTAGACCAGAACTCATAGAAGACTGTATAACTGAGGTATGTACATTAACTGCAACACAGTGGAATGTCTCAGCTGGAAATAAAATACTGAACACAAACATTCCCATTAGGTATAGGAGGAATGACTTGTATAGGCAGTATTTGGAGCAAGAATGAAAACAATTACCATAGGGCAAACAAAAAGGACACCTATATGTTTATCATTTCACCTTCTTGAGTTCATTTCCAAATGAGTTAGGAAAATTTTCAGGTAAGCAGGAATTATACTGATTTTCCCCAAATTCTCTAGGACCCCTGAGTAGTTCTTTATTGTGAGTGAGCTAACTTGGCAGAATTGAGCTAACAGGAAATGAAAAAGCTCCAAATACATTATGAAATAAGAATAATTGACCTCTCATGACATAGTTATTACAGAAATACAACATTTTCAGGCTCTATCAGCCAAACCTTTGATTTCAAAACACTAGAATTCAGGAAAACCCTCATAATTTTGTTATACACAAGAGGTAAAAACATCATTGAATCAAAACAAGTGCTTTTATGCCAGCAATGCAATGGACTGCCCTAGTTATTTTTATTTAGAAAATACACTGCTCAGAGTTATAGCAGCTTTTCCTGCTCAAGGTACATTTTCCTTTCATGCTGAATTGAGAAACTGAAACAAATACTATTTGTGCTAACTCTGATTAAAAGCTCTATGGTCATAATGAAGAAAAAAAAAATCAACAAACAAAACCAGAAACAAAACAGAAATAAACAGAAAGAATAATAAAGAAGTCATATTTTCTGACCTCTGCTCCCCATGCTCGGAAACCCTTTTCCATCCTTAAAGCATTCAGAGCATACGTCCCAAAGTTGTCAATTCCCTCTTTTTGGCCAGCTTCCATGATTGCATTGTAAAGAGCTACAGAATCTTCTTTTCTGTGATAGAGCTCCCAGCCCAATTCACCTGTTACACAGATTAACGGTTCATTCTATCAGGTCAACAATGAAACAATCACAATAATCATAGAATCATAAAATGATTTGGCTGGAAGAGACCTTCAAGATCATCAAGTCCAGCCATTAACCCTACACTGCCAGTGTCCCTAAACCATGTCCCCCAGCACCAGTCCATAATACAGTCCTATCCTTGGTAAAAAGAATAACCAATATGATAATGTCATAATAACAAAATCATAGTGACAGATGAAGCTTAAAGATGATGATTTGGTAAATGAACAGCAAATGTAACTGAGTGTAAACTAAGCAAAAAATGAATTTATTGTAATCTAAATTTCAACAAATTCAGCTGCTTCGGAATGCTCTGAATTCAGACTATTGTGGTAGAAATTGACATAACAAGAACTAAAAATGAAAAGTAACTGAGAAAACCCAAATACTCAGCACTGCACTGTTACATTTTCAAGGCACTTGACAAGCACTAATATATGGTAATCCAAAAACAATTCTTGACGTTGGTTTTGCAGCAAATACCACAGAGGTTATCAGAACTGGCCTTTTGTCCTGTAAAATAAATATTTACGGTAAAGGGTATTCTAGATACAAAAGGTTTTTGAAAACTCAGCACAGACTCTTTCCATATCACATTCAAATATCCATGTACTGTGCTTACTCACACATTTATATTAAAAATATAATCTATTACTTATTAATACATTATGAGATTTAAATAATAATTATAGTTGTGTTTATTATTTATTAATTTTATCTTTCCTTAAAGGATATATTTTCTCTATTGCTTACCTGTGTATGATATCCTAATGGCAATAACAGCAGTACCAGAAAGTTTCAGGTGTCTAGACTGGAGAAACTTAAATGAACCATCACTCAAATCCTCATCTGTTAACTTCTGGAGGACCTGTCGTGCATACGGACCTGCTACACCAAGTACGCCCATCTCATCTGTCATGTTTTTTATTTCAACTTTGTAGCCATCTCTCAATACTCTCTCTTCTATCCATCTGCATGTAAACCACAACATTGATTTTCTATTTTTTTTAAATGAAAAATAACTAACTTGGATAAAATATAAAGAGCAACAATTTTTTTGTTAGTATTCATCTTCCCAGCCTCTCCCAGTCCTATACCTTCACAAAACCAATGTAAGTATGTGATACATTACATAGTGAAATCCATCAATGATCTTAAGCACTGTTTTCTGTTGAGATACTGGTATAGGAACACAGTCATCTGGAAAGGACATTTTAAATGGATGGAACTATATTTTCAAGATATAGACAGAAAGAAGTGATCTCATAGGATTTAAATGATTTGTCTTTGGATCCAGAATGTGTTAATGAAAAGTCAACATACAAAACCAGTAAGAAATCAACAAAATAAACATGAGAAATCTCACCAATAAATTTCTCTTGTTAAGAGAAATGTACAAACAGGTTTGTTCCTTCTTGAATACAGTATTTAAAGTATTGGCAGGAAGTTCAGTTCTCATTTGATCATAAACATCAGCTGTGCATAGTCTTTCAGGAAGCTCATAAAATAAATTAATTCAGTGTATTTAAAAATCTTATGAACTATGTTAAGCAGTGTTAAAAGACCTCAGGCACAGGGGATTACCAAGTGTGAATTCTGTGGAAGTATATGTATTATATCTGGTTCTGCCATTTGGTTCCTGAATGTGCCAATGATTCATGTGGGACAGTTACTGTACTGTTACTGTACATTATTTATGAGTTGATTCATTTTGAATAACTGATTTGTCAGCAATGTTTCAGCATGAAAACAGTTTTTCTTAGTATGTATGTACAGCCACTAAAATCACTAGAAATGTTTTTTTCCAGTGCTCATCTATGAAAAGCACTTTAATGAAGTCATCCTGCAACTGCTTCGACTTCCTTGTTTCACTTTGTGACCCCCGAGCCCAAAGCAGAGGTCAGCACCACAGTATCAGAAAGATTACACTACCCATCTGTATTGGCCAGGTCAAGGCCTCTGGGGTCATCCACATTTAATGCCAATTTTCTTTTTTGCGTAAGAGAAAACACAGAAAGGAACAAGCGTGCTGTGTTCCATCATACAATGCCAAACAGAAACAGGTCCAACAACAAAGTAAGAAATACCTCCATTACAGTATATTACATAACTATTAACAAATTCTCCATCTTTTTACATCAGCAATAATTTAATAAGCAACTGCTTATACTTGAGGACTCAAGTCAACCAAGTTTCTAAGAAACCCAAATCAATGTATAAGTAGAATTTTCATGAACTTAGTGAAAGGTTTGTTAAGTAGTATTTAAGAATTTAGTACATACTTAAAAAGGTTTTGGTATTAATGTGACTGTATAGTACTATGTACTTACTGTATCAAAAATAAACTAACCTCAGATCATGGAGTTCTGACCCCGAGCCAGTGACAAGCATAAATTCTCCAGGATACAGTTGAGACACTGTTAGCTCAGCATAAACTTTTCCTCTTGGTGTTAACATATGGCTTATATTTGTGGAACCCACCTACAGAGTAAAATGTGGATATTTTAAGTGTGCAAAATAAAACTTTTGACTTTTTAAACATTATGAAATATATGGAATTATGTCTTCAAAAAACACATTTTTTTAAAATGTTTGTTCTGCTATGCCATAATAGGAATGTACATATACACAATTGGACAAACTTAAGATTTACATTAGAAATTTCACATTTTTTTATATAGAAAAAAATGAAATTTTTGAAATAAGATAAAACAAGATCTTTAAAAATATTTAACTGTCTATTAGACAAGGTGCTCTTAAGCTACATTAAAGAATGCATTTTCAATGCAATTTGAATCACTTTTGGTTTGTTTTCTGATCATCTGAATAGAAAATTCTACATATGTTATTGAGAAAAAAATATTATTTTTTAATCATGTGAATGTTTTCACATCCCAAAAGGATAACATATACTTTGCCCATTCATTTATAGAAAGAGTGAGTTGTCTTATGCTTATATGTCCCTGATTTATGTATGCTTTTATATTTTATGTAGTTGCCTGCTATGTTGTAGGTAGTTGCTACTGTCTACACATTTGTACATTTGAATCAAGTAGAAAAGTGATCTTTAGAGGTAAAATCTCGAGTAACTTTTACTTAGCTGTAATCATAAAATATATATGTGTTTAAACAAATATCACCCATAGAAACAGAAATATGAATGTGTCTTAGCTGCTGTGATGATCTGGTTCCAGGGGCAGAATTTAATCTCTCTTACTTCATTCTGCTTTCATAAGAACCCTGTCAATCACCCAGATTCCAAACAGTTAAATGAAAAAATAAAAATATTGAAGATATTAACATTCTTTTGCAAGGTCATATTACCATATCATATTATCAATATAGTTACTGGCATATCATAGGCATATAACTGAATTTTCAGGATCGGATGCTAGTCACACTAAAACTGGTTGTGATACTAATGTAATGTATCTCCAGTAACTTCACTGAATTATTTTTTGACACAGACAAAATGAACAGTTCAAAAATAAGATATTTTAAATAAGCAACTGTTGTGAATGCTGGATTTTTAAGTGGACTCGTAAACTGTTCACTCTGCTATCCAGCTTTCCTTTCTCCTTTAAGCAACACTGATTAAACTCCACAGAAAGCACTCATTTTTTTTCTCATAATTTCCCCTTTAATCTTGCTTTCTCTCCACCACATAAATACATTCAGTAAGTGTTGTCCATGCCCATTGAGGACACATATACCACACCTTTACCCAAAGCTAGAAGGAAAATAAACTTTTACTCTTTATTGCTATCACAAAATTAATACAGTAAAAAATATGGCAATTCAGGTTCTTCTTTCTCCTAAATCTATAGGATACCATTCTTATATACAGCCTTCCCATTCACTTGGCTCTGACCTCTGACCTTAGAAGAAGTTATCTAACTTCATAACTATAGTCTCAGTTTACTTACTGTTATCCTATGCTTCCTCCCTCTGTTGTCTGAAGCAGCTAAAACCATCAACTACAGCAAAAATGTGATTACATTCTGTGCTGAAACAAGTAAACATAATATCTGTAGCACTTTAGAAAAGGAACAATGTGTTTGCTGGAGGTGTATATTTGAAGAGATTAAATAAGAGTGATTGACAAATCCTGAAGATAACTCATGGAGCACTACCAAAAACTGAGGACCAAGAGTTAAGAAAACTGAGTAGATTGTCATAGTATGCCATTGTTGAAAAAAATATCAAATTCGGAGGATCTGTGAGCAGTCACACTTGCGTAGAAAGGAGAGGTAAGAGCTGAAAGCTGAATATCCTGAATATTTGCATCATTGACTGACTGTTCTGGGCAGCCAGTTGTAAATAAAGTCAGCATGAGGGGATGGAAAACCAGTTACATTTGAAAAACAACAAAATTGTTCCCTTGGGCAACCAATAAGAATACAACATCCAGCTATGGTCAGGCAAGTGCACCTTCCACTGCTCTGCTCCCTCAAGCTGCCACAGTACACCATAGTTCTACGCAGGCAGTTGCCAAGCTATTCTGTTATTTACTAATGTAAAACAATTTCAGGTGAGATTCATTTGGACTATTTTAGTCAAAGATTTGAAACACAGAAAGTCCTGCCTGAATCTAAGGAAACATTTTTTTACTGTGGTTAAGGTGGTTAAGCACAGGAATGAGTTATCCAGAGAGCTGGTAGAATCTCCATCCTTGGAGATACTCAGAAGACATCTGGACTTAGTCCTGGGCAATGAGCTCCAGGTGACCTTGAACAGAAGGTGGACAAGATAACCTCCAGAGGTCCCTTCCAACATCAACCATTCTGTGATTCAATGACCTGTGCCAAGAGGCATTTCTCCTTGGGGCTGCTTGAGTATGAACTCCATGCACTTAACCGAGTAAACTACATCTCCTGACACAGTAATTTTTCCAATGGATTTGAAGGTTTGATATTTGAAAGATACAGCAATAAGATTCATTTTCCATTTCTGAAACAGATCTTGCTTGTCTAAATCCTATATTAAAACAGTTATAACTGTCCCATTTACCTTTGGAACAACATTTGCAAATAGATGATCCAGCAGCTTAACAGAATCTGTGCCTTTTACTTTAAACTTGCCAAATGGTGACAGGTCAATCACACCGACTTTTTCCATAACCTGTTTATACTCACGACCCACAGGGTCAAACCAATTTGTGCGGCGAAAACTGGGTCTGCAACAGAGCATTTACACACATGAAACAGAATTTGGAAATTTTATGCTCTTTTCAGCAAAACGTAGGGTTCAGTTTCTTCAGTCTAATAACCATTCAAAAGAGTTAGACTTTCCTAATTGTAGATAGCTTACTCAGTATTTTCCTTGGTCTAACATAGCTTAATTATTAAAATCCTTTAACAACAGAGAAAGATATGTGTTGACATTTTATCAACTATTTTGTAAAATAAGCTGTGAACTGTTCAAATGTTAGAAGTAGTATTAGTCTGTCATGCAATTTACAGCATATTTTGTTGCTGAATCATTTATTTGAGTTTAAGGTGTTAAAGGCTTTGCTTCTGAATAGCAAAGTGTGCCTCTTTATTCCTTTATGAGCCTCATTTAGTTTGGGACTTCAGTATCCCTGTGAAAAATATTTATTTGCTGGATGTTCCCTGATGCAAGCAGGTAATTAGGTGGGGAGGCATGGGGAGAGGGGGAAAAAAAAAAAGAAAGAAAGGAGGACTGGGTTTCTCCTTTCCTGAGAATTATACAGAGACGAATGAGTTTTTTAATTAAGACATTGTACTGTGCTGCAGATCAAATAATAAGAAAGGGAGAAAAATGCTAATTTAAAAGGAACAAACTGTTCTCTAATTTCTTTCTTGAGTTAGGCTGCTCCCTGATAACTTAAACCTAGAATAGTTACATGATACCTTGATGTGTGAATGCCTTGAAATGTCTGAATTATCAGAATGAAACAGATTCTAAACTAGGAAAAAAAAAACAAACCAAGAATGGCAGATCTACCAAATAGACACCTTTAGCAGAAATAAATAATAAATAAATGCTTCTCCTCAATTTTAACTCAACTTGCCCTCTTTATCATGACAACTTATGAGGGAGGAAAAAGAAATCTTTCATATACTTGTATCCAGTCTCATCTCCAGGTTTGTAGAACCAATGAGGTTGCTCCCATCCTGCATGAAAGCCCATTGAACATTTTGATTTCAGCAATTCATACAGCCCACTGGTTCTCTCTGTTGGTCTCCCAGCAAATCTTTCTTCTTTAGGGTAACCAACTACAGGGGAAAAAAAAAACCAAAACAAATCAAAACCCATGGTGTACTAAGATCATCATCAAGACATAATATATATGTAAACACAGAAATGTAGCTGTGGGCTTTAGTGGAAAACATTTTCAGGAGGTAAATGGAATTTTAAAAATACCTTCTTACCAATGTTATTAAAACCATAAGATTCTCTTGCTTTGGCTGCTGTGTAGTCTGTGGTGGTCCACTTTCCATAGCGGTTGGGGTCTAATTCTATCAGGTCAAATGGAGGTTCCCCCTCAAGGATCCAGTCACTGAGGTACTTTCCTATGCCACCAGCATGTATAATCCCATACCTTAAAAACAGAAAAAGGTCCTGCAGTGTCAAGACTATTCTGTGTAGTTTGTAGTCTTGTTTTCCAAGACTACACATTTTATTGTCAGATATTTCTATTGTCCCACCATCAACAGCAACAGTAACTCCATTACTAACATACAGCAGATACAGCACTTGAGAATATAGAAGCTATTTCTTTCTCTGACGTTCAGAATTTAATCTTTTCCAGGGACATTAGAACCCTTTAATAATTAATACTAAATAAAGTTATCAAACTTCTGATATCAATTAAATACAGTTTCTAGTCCCAGAATGCCTTTTTCATATGCAATCAGGTTTGATTAAACCAGAATTAGAGTTGAAAACCAGACACTCCAGCAGCTACAGTTATTTACATTACAGTGACAAGAGCAACAGCAGCAAAAGTCAGATGGCAACACTACTGAGATAGCTTTATAGAAGTTGAAAAAACAGAAGTTCTTTCTACACTGCTCCACAGAAATTCAGGGAAAGTAGAGGAAGTGTGCGTAAAAGTGGAAGACTCATTTGCAATGGTGCCAGAGTTTAAGAGCTGCCTTTTCTCACCTGATTTGACTTCTCTGTTCGCCACTACAAATACCAAGATAACTGGTTCCAGGAAACTTACGCACATAACATTTTCTGCTACAAGTCTGCAGCAAAAGCCTGTCCTGTTTGTACATAATGAGTGTGTGAAGGATCAGACTGTAGGAGATCTTGTTAGAAACCTACATTTAAAGAAACCACACTAGACAGTAAAGGTAGATGCTCAGAGTTATGAAGTGATAGATTTAATGTTTCCTTACTTAAACATTTTGTACATAATTCTAACTTTCAAAATGCATGACATCTTGACAGCCAAAGGCAAAATGTTTTGTGTGAAATATGCTCCTGCAAGGTACCTGATCTGGATAACAGGGGACAAGGATTCTTGCTGTGCTGTGATACGTCTATGTCACCACTCAGTCCACATAGAATCAAATAGTACCAAGCAATGATAAATTACAGGCAACAAAAGAAGCTAATGTAATACCTAACATCTACATGTAATGTAGTACCTAACATCTATGTAGGTATTGTTTATACTTAATTACTTTAAATTTTTTATTTTAACTCCTCTGTAAATTA